>NXFV01000764.1:0-19634 GCA_002803225.1 Gamarada debralockiae | reverse complement strand
TGAATCCTCCTATCGTAGCTGTTTTAGCGTTCGACGTTGCCATGGCGATTGTCGTGATAGGTAGGTGAAGACAGTCGAAGGTTGAAGTATATAGTAGGCTAATTGCAAGAGGAGGCGCGAGCCGGGCTCATAACCTCTTGCAATATGGTCACGTGATGGACGAAAAGGGTAGGAGAATGTGGTTGGATTATTAAGGTATAAAGATACTAGAGATACTGATGAACAAACCAAGTACAGCAGTCTGTACTTATAGACAGGAATCCTCCCTATGACTCATTGAACACGTCACACCGTCAGACTCATCAAGTGGTGCTATGACACATGACACCATGTGACACCATGTGACTCAGCAGGCAGCACTATCTGCCTAGAACCAGAGTCACCTGATTACTCATTCCAACAAGGTAAAACAGGCTATTCAAGAGGAGTAGGACAAAATCACGTTAAAGCAAATACGGGACCGCATTTCTAATATGCCAGGCAGATGCACCGACCTTAGATTGACTGGTGGAAAGCCCATTAAGTCTGCTAAATGGTAATGTTATTATATTTTAGAGTATTTAATAGATTTGGTTGACCCCTTAAATTTTGGTGATGTGGCCCGTGCGGCACGAATTCTGACACCCACTGGTGATCCATCTAGACATTTCTTTTATGCCCTCGTTGCCCCTACTTTCGTCGCTACCTTCGGACCTAAACCCATTTTATTCGGGTCGTTTGTTTTTCTTTCTGAATTATTCTCCTTCCCACCGATATCGACGTTATTTGGCCTTTTTGGGATATGTCAAGCTCTCCTACTCTTCCCTCCAATAGGAAAGTATATATGCGGATTGGAAACCGATGGTGGGATTAAGAAGTCTATAGTACAGATTGAGATACAGCTCATTCTCTACTATGGACCAACAACGGCTATTGGTGTGGTCAGATTTCTATGGTCAAATCTTGACCTCATAATCATGTTTTCAATATCCCTGGTCGACGCCTTCACTACCTATCCTATCGATGAGCAGGACCAAGTTACTGCTACGACATTGCAATGGGTGATACAGCTGGTCAAAATACCGAACAGATATGATCTCCATATCCGCGGTCTTTTTATGCATTTGTGTGACATGATAATCACACCTTTCAATCGCTGGGAAATCGCTATCGGGCAGCGACGTCGGGATCGGAATCACATATATTCTCCGTTAAAGCCTTACAAGTACCGCGAACTAGGAAAGCCTCGGCACATCAGATTATTACAGCTAAAGAGGAGGAGCTTTTTCTCTATGCCTTCTTGTGAGCTCATCGAAGTTCCCCTAGATAATACCCCCCCTTTCGAAGCTATCTCGTATACTTGGGGAGGCAAGGCTCCTGATATTCCGGTAGAGGTTGACGGACACCAAATGCTAGTCACTTCCGTGGTAGATGAGCTGCTGTTTTACCGAAGATCGGCTTTTACCTCCAACCTGTTTTGGATCGATGCTATCTGTATTAATCAGAAAGATAACAACGAGAAGAACTATCAATTACCAATGATGGCTGATATCTACCGAAGAGCATCTCGAGTCGTTGTCTGGCTAGGTGCTCCGAAAAGCAGAGAAGACACGCACGCTGTACGCAAGATGATCGGTACCTTGTATTACCCCGAATTCTTTAAGTCCACCAACGCCTTATTTCCACTTTTTTTCGACAACGAAGAACAAGCATTCATTGCGGTGGGCAGGCTACTTAGTCACCCTTGGTTTGAAAGGATCTGGATTGTCCAAGAAGTGGCCGCTGGGAAAAAAGTTCACGTCATGTATCATGGCACTTGTACCGAGTGGGAGGTTCTAGCAGCGGTCATCAATCGTCTTTGCACCGACGGTGACTTTAAGCGCCGATTACGATATCACAACTCTCCTAAGTTGACCAGTACCAGTACCTCAGACCGGAGGCTTGGTCGAAGCCCAACCATCAATACAATAGAGCCATCACGCGCGGCTCAAGTAGCATCTATAGCCTCGATCAGACGCTCAATGGAAACGCCTACTTCTTCTCTTGCTGTCATATTAGCCATGACGAGTGTCTTTAAATCTACGGATCCAAGGGACAAAGTATTCGCGATTCTCGGAATTGCTCGAGATGGCCATAAGCTACCGTTCAAGCCGGACTATAACGAGAATATAGAGAATGTCTTCTTGAAAACAACCGCTTTTGTACTTGCATCCGAAGAATGGTTCTTATTGGTTTCTTTCACAGGCATCGGTTACGAATCATATAGTCACCTACCACCATCGGAATTTGCGACAAAGCTACCGTCATGGGTGCCTGACTACACTTCAGCTAGAAGAGCCGGCCTCCGGCCAGGTGCACTATCCAGTGTTTTATCACGGGACCCGGCCGGTAAGGTTACTTTCACGAGTGATGACAGAATTATACAGCTCCAAGTTGTCACTTTCGACTTCATTCAGCACATGGGGCCTAGATCCAAGATTCCTAATCCTTCCGCTTACCTTCCAAATCCCAACGCCCGATGGAGACTTTTGCCGCACAATCGGAACACTTCAAGGCTGTCACTAGTGGGGACGGCTCCAGTGCCTGGTATTTCAGCGCAAGGCAGCTTGCCCGTGAATTATTAGCTTCGACTGGTAAATCCACAGAAACAATCGACCAAGATTTTTGGGAGCTTTGCATGAGCCAGTATGAAAATCTCGACATTGGTCCTGTGCCCACACTCTATCCGCCACGCTCTCCGGATGCCCGCCGGCTCTTTGAAAAATGCCTTGTCACAGATCCGGACTGGTGGCTGAAGAAAGGTCGCATGGGGTCAGGATTTGATCCCGAGTTTCGGATGATTGAGTACTTGGAGAGGAGATTTTCCTTTAGCATTAGAGGGAAAGCCTTCTGTATTACGGCAGCTGGCTCGATGGCTTTGGTGCCGCCGCTCGCAAAGGGCGGCGATATACTTGTGCATGTTCGAGGTGGTTTTGTCCCAATTGTGTTGAGGCGAAAGGCTCCTGGAATTAAGAGAGCTGAGTTAGTAGGAACATGTCTTGTATTATACAAGAACGACGTCCACTCTGGCTTTTATTGGGAGGATTGGTTGATAGAGTAAAGAGTGCGTACTATTAAACTAATAAGATTTTGAAATAAACCACAATAAAAATGCGGGTCTATCTTCATCCTAGCTTATCCAATCTCCTCATTTATTCCTAAGCCTTCCTAGATCTCACTGGATGGAAAGGCTGTTTTTTTAGGCGAATGTCATTCGCGTCCTTGTCCATTATCTTCGCACAACCTTGCATATCTGCTCTCGGATTGAGGGTCCTACACATACTTGTATCAAATCGTCAGCACATACAAGTATGATCCCCACGAGCAGACTTACATAAGACTATTGTCTCCCCTTTTCGCTTGTACTCGACTAGTCGATGTTGTCCATGCGGGGGAGAAAAAGCGGCCCAAATTGGCACGTGCGCAACTACCAAAAATACTAAATATCTACGTATCTAATACTTCGTCATTTGCCCTTTTGCTCTCCTATAATCATGTAGTCTTTTCGTATATTTATTATACATTCGCTGTATTGTGTTTTGGTCTATTTCCTTCTCAAAAATCTAAGTGAATCATGCTAAACCAGCCTTCTCTCAAAGTTACTAGATCGGTCACATGACTTTAACTTACACATAAAACACGTCGCAGTCTTTTATAGACAGTTAGTAAGAACCTCTGCGACAACATTGAGCTGCCTTACTGTCCCAGCTAGAATAGTGATTAATATTAATAATAACTATACAAGCGACAGTTAGAGGGAAATTTTTTCCCTTACCTTGGTACGAGGCAACTCAGCGACGATCCCTGCCTTTCGGGAAGGCACTCTGTCGACCGAATAGCATCATCCCTTGCCTGGAGAACTCTATATTTCCATTCTTGGTTGGGAGGATGCCGACCGCAGCAGTGCTATCGTCTATGAGACGTCTCAATGGGCCGGACCGCTTAAATTATGCCATCATTCCACAAAATAACTATAAAGCTAATATGGCCTATGGCCTATATAAGGACCACAGACTTAATGCTTACATCAATTCCCTCTTCCTTATCTCTTACGAAAAGTTCCCCGTCCATAAAACCATGCAAATACGACTCCCCCACAAAGGAGTAACCCTGTTCTTCTCCGTCAATCTTGCGGAGAACATACGGCGTACGCCCATTGAACAGAATCCAAATTTCATCTCCCGACTTGGCAGAAAGTGGGGTGAGCGTGAGAGCTCGGCGAGTACCCGTCAAAGCTAAACAGTGACCTCCCATGACAAATAAGGAAAGAAAATCTTTAAGTTCAGGGGAGTCATGCCAAGTCTCCGCCTCCGCGAAAGCCGCATTTTGATCGTTGTGTGTAGGAAGAAGGGACTTGTCCCGAAGCATCCAGAACTTGTCCCAGTGCTGTGCCTCAACTGGTCCAAGAGATTCACGAAGTCGCGACAGCTGTGTGGGGTTGCGAGAAATAAGGCAGAACCACCTTGCAAACCAGCCAAAGGTATCTTCAACGCTGAATGAACTCCGTTCTTCTATGATATTTGCACATAGCGTTCTCACTAGTGACTCTAAGGGAGGCTGACTCGTAAGAGACGAATCGTGGTGGAAAGCTGCGCGCAGCAAGTCGAAGAGAGCTGCCGCTGTGGCGTTAGGCTGGATCTTATCCGTGATCTCGCAGATCGAGTCTATACGTGTTCCTTTCATATGCAGACCGTTTTGGCGGACAACATACAAGTCTGGGTATACGTCAGCTTCGATTGTACGAAGCAGGAAGTTGTTTCATGATGGAATCGAAAGCGAAAGGTTGTTGCCCACCGTCATCGGGCCACATTATATCCTTTCCGGAAGCTATGTACGCTTTCACCATCGCGAGCGGTGTACCTTTGGACGGAACGCTATAGTCCGGGACCCAACTGGGAAGCTCTGTGAGTTTCCGGGCGGTATCATCTTCTCGAAAAGCCAACACCATAGGTCGGGGAACCCGCATTAGGTGAGAAGAAAAATCTGTGCAGATCTGAACAACAGATAAGCCGTAGTCCACCTTTGGTGAGGAGTCTTCCTCTCTCTTGAATTTGCTCGCTAACGATAAGGGTGCGTAAACATGGTCGGCTGGATCAGTTGCTTCACGCCCCCTCATCCTATTAACAGTATAGAGCACGAAGGCATCAAAACGTTGGCTGTACGTCCGGTAATCAGAGAGAATACCCAAGAGTATGTCAGTGCTCGGTTTGGCGGGACCTTGATTCTTACGGTCAATTAGCTTAACAAAATCGTACGTCGACCTGATGCTCGAGGGACTTCCAGCTTTGTAGAATCTAGACTCCAAAGCCATGATTCCCTCTTCCCAACTTTGAATAATCATAAACTGTGTCAAATCCATGAAATATGGCCATGGCATTCCTTGGGCGCCGCAGAAAATCACGGCTTGGTCGTTCGCAATGACTTCTTGCAACACCCACTGGCGACGGAACCATGAACGGGTATAGAAGTCCAATACCGTAGAACTCTCTATAAGCATCCTGTAGATAAGTATACCTGACCAATAAGCATGCGACCCTCGGTCCCAAGCAAAATTTAGTGTGTTATATTCCCCTGGGTATAAGCATAACCTGACTTATAAGCATGCAATCCTTGGTCCCGAGCGTATGCTTATAGAGAGGTTCTACTGTAGCATCATAAGTTCAAGGCTCTCCCGCTCCCGGCAGAAAGGCCTCTGCAAGCGCTTCGCTGGCATGGTCGCTCATTACTTACTACGGTGATGGAGATAGTGATTGGAACATTGAGTAGCAACTCGAGGCAGAGCGAAAAGCAGACACGTGGCTGTCCATGGAAATTTCTAGAGGAACGCTACAGAAGAACGCTATACTTTTTATGAATTTAGTAAAGTGTGTAATATACAGTAATACCATTAGTATAGCTATTAATACGATATTATATAAGTGCGCTAATCCTTATTAAGACGCTTGGCGTTTTGCGTACCTACTACTTTATCCAGATAAATTCGGCATACAGATTTCCTTATACTCTGTGTTTTTAAAGCTTAGAGACATTACTCTTTCTTGATAGAAGCCTTGTGCTATAGCCCCGAAATTCAGAGACAGGCCGATATTCGTGATAGAGCAGGGGGGAATAGCTAAAACGGCTTTCGAGTGCCGTGGATAGGATGATCGACAGCGTGACCAAGACTGCA
The DNA here is from genome assembly GCA_002803225.1 of Gamarada debralockiae. NCBI lineage: Eukaryota > Fungi > Ascomycota > Leotiomycetes > Helotiales > Hyphodiscaceae > Gamarada > Gamarada debralockiae. The sequence continues at coordinate 13,447 of NXFV01000764.1, read as the reverse complement.
ATATTTTCTCACTGTAAACCGAATCCTTGTTTAGGAGTAGCCATGGAACACGACTTATACAAAAATATGAGAGATATCGATGTATATACAGAGTTTGAGATGATTAAAGTTAAAGTACCTATCATTTTTCTCAGCACGGTGGGTTATTTTATCCTTACGGCATTCGTGGAGGCCTTGGCTTTGAATCAGAAAAGGCTGATATGGGATTATGGTGCACTGGATATGCAAAAGAAAGGCTTCATCGAGGTTGGAGATGGAAATGAGAGTCTGCTGGAGACAGATCTCATTTCGTACAGGGAACTTACGGATATGTGGGACAGAGGAAAGGTCAAGCGACCTAGGATGTTTGAGGAAATGCTCCTTGTAGCCTGCAAAGGCGTTACCTGTCTTACAAAACTGAGTAAGAAAAAATTTATTAAAACATCCTCACTAATATCTCCCTCCTCTCCGAACCGATCAACTTGCTAAAATTCTCCTCTTCCTTGTTCTTGACCTTGAAATATCGATCCATAATCTCGGGTCCCAGCGCCCCCACCAATCGTTCATTTCCCTTCAACAACTCAAGAGCATCTTTCAAGCTCGTCGGAAACTTGTCCTTGATTCCATATTCACCGATGTTGTTCGGATCAAGGGCGTTTTCACCCGCAAATCCTTTCCACAGGATCTTCTTCGGGTCTTTCATACTCAATTCCAGATCCGTCCCGAATCCAAGCAATCCAGCGGTGAGGATAGCCAATAATGTCAGGTACGGATTCGAAGTTCCATCAATGCCACGAAGTTCCCAGTGGCCGCTCTTGATCTTCCTAATCGCCGCCGTCCTGTTGTTCGCGCTCCAGAAAACCAACTGGCCAGGCAATACACGAGCATAACTGTCAAAACCCGGCATATAAAATGCAGCCAATGCCGCCCAACTCTCCAACAATCCCGCGAGAAAAGACTCCTCCTTGTCAGTTCGGGATATCGACAAATGCATGTGCGATCCAACTCCCGCGAGCTTCTCAAAGGGTTTTGGGTGCATAGTTGCATGCAGTCCATGCTTATAGCAGATCGTTTTAATAGCCTCCTGGCTGTAGATAACAGTATCAGCAGCTTGAAGCGGAGGCAGTGGCTCCGTCGAGATCTCAAAAAATCCAGATTCACCTTCTGTGTGAAATTGTCTGACCATAATCCCCGCTTTCGTCAAAGTCCTGACGATCTCTTCGACGATGGGTGCGAACTCATTCCGCAAACTAGCTGCGCTGAACGTATTGGAATTTGTCTTGACTGGGCCGGCGGGAAGCACATCCTTTGATGCTTCCATAACGAAGAACTCGATTTCAATCCCGATTAGGAAATCCAAGTTGTGTTTTGCTTTTGCAGAGTCTGTGAATTCCTGAAGTCGAGTCCGGGGACATCGGCGGAATCCCTTCCCATTCCAAATCCCCCCTTCCTTCACAAAACACATCACCTGTGCATATCGCGGCTGGTGAGGCATGACTTTCAGGCTGCTCCAATCGGGATACATCTCGTCAACTCCGATCTCGATGTCTTCAAGCAAGAGGCTTCCGTCAACCAGAGCTGCTGTGAGGATGGGCGATTGCACACTAATCGCAGAGTTCTTCTCCACGAGAGACAGAGCGAAGTTTTTTGTCACAACGCGGACTCGAAGAACGCTTGAGTAATCCATCAGCTGGCATTGGATGAACTCAACTTCTGGATTGGAATCCAGAAACTTTTGCAGAACGCCATTGGAAAATTCCGTTACTTCCCCCATCGTCAAACGTTTTGCAATGAGTATTTCAGAAGGGCGAGCACTGAAGGGCTTGGCGCGCTTATATATGGGTTTAGGTTGTCTACCCGATGTGTGAGATCGCCGTCTCACGTCACTTCGTACCGGCATACGTAAGCAAGGTGATACGCACACTAGGGGGTTGACAAGTCTGTCCGGACACTCGAATAACTCGCACCCGTATTTTTTTCTACCAGCCACATCAATTAAATAATTGAAAGCAGATGGAAGTGTAGAGCAAATTGCAATGAATAATTCTCTCAATTCAGAATATTTAATTTGTGTTGTGTTGAAAAGTTAAAACCGGGGCTGTACTTTTTAAGTGTCCGGGCAGACTTGTCAACCCCTGGTGCGCAGCTTCGGTTTGACGTGATAGGATTGAACCAATTAACTTGTTCCCCAATCAAGAAACCATTTTAGATATGGGGTTTGCTATGCTTACTCCTGGCCAAAGTAGCGTTGTACCCCTGCCAATTCCCAATTCGTATGACCCCTGAGATCTCGCCGCCACCCGGATAATTGGCCTGTTTATCCGAGCGGCTATCATCGTCGCGTCTCTGTTTCGGCTTCGTGATATGGTCGCTTACTACGTGCTAGACGCAATCAACTTGATGGATTTATCCTACCCATAGCCTTGAACCTAGATCCATACTTCCAGAGAATCAGGGGTGTAGGAAGTCTCATTCCTAAAGACACAAACGCCAAAAGGCTGTTTCCCCCAACCGTACCCGAGTTTCTCATACAGCTGAGGGGCGAAGATAGGGAACGCGAACCCCATGATATTCGACAGTGTCCTCGACGCTGCATTGGCCGAGGTTGCTTGTTCTGAAAACTCATCGACAAGCTACGCCAGTAAAGTTTGTGCTCTACAACTGAACAAGCAAACTCCAATATCTACCATGACCCGACGACTTGATTCTCTGCCCACCAGCCATACCAGAACAGCCCGCTACCCATGAGAATTGCGCCCGGAATCATCAGCGGAGAATGATACTCTGGAGATACATTGCCCCCAGCTTTTGTTTTCAGATAGGCCGAAAGGCCATCCGTGATGGGTCCTCCTGCCTGCGAAGCAATCGTTGAGCCCGGTGCAATGGCTATGTAGTTGAGGCCACTTGTCGAGGCCGATTTCTGGTATTTGTCTGACCAACTCTTGCAAATGTTGATAGAATAATGCAATAGACTCCAAAGTTCTACGCAAACAGGAGGCCAATTTCGTGGATGATGGGGTCTCGTCGCGAGACATGGGACGGGCCAAGCTGACTTTTAATTTCTTCGGGACTGTAGGATGGCTTCTTTCGAATTTAGTATGATAGCCTAGCTCAGTGGTGGCTTGAAGTCGTTTGGCTTTTAGCAAGTAAGACTAGAGCGTACGACTCGTGGATGAAGAGGATGCCGAGGATCACCAAGACAGCGTCAAAAGATTGAGACCGTCCAGAGTAACCACGGCCAGCCTACTCCATGTGAGACATAACCCTCAACGATCGGACCAATTGCTGCACCAAGATAAGGCGCAAATGTGGATATGGCGAAAGACTTCCATCGATGCTCGGCCTTGTATATATCTGCCATAGGAGGTCCAGGAAGCTGCATAACCAGATTAGATTCCGAAGTCATCAATGGAATGAGGAGCTTACAGCGATACCAACACTTGCCCCCAGACCAGACATAAAGCGGCCCGCAATTATCAACCCCTTTGTCTTGTTGACCGGACATCGTGTTCCGGAGAATATACCATAGGCAGCAAAATATTCAGACGGGCTTACGACCATACATCTCTGAGAAGGGCGCGATAATGAGGGGCCCGATGCTTGTGCCAGTATGTAGATTGATAGTGCCAGCGGCGTGGCAGAGGATCCAGTGTGTAGGTTGCAGCCAATTTGGATTAGTGAAGGAGCCGTCATGCTGGAGCCCATGGTCAACACCAAGCCCCCGAGAGACATGATTATGGCCATGGTCAGCTTGCGATGGATGAGCCAGCTGATAGGTTCTTCGGTGTCGTTAGAGCCATCCCACGTCACCTGCAGTGTGTTGTTAGTCAAGGCATGTAGACTGAGGGTGTATGCTCAACCAATCTGAGCGATTGATATTCATTTTCTTCCCTGGACATAAATGGTACCAATTTGATCGTTTAGCCCATGTGGACAATTGATATTCAAGTTGAAGATGCCGTTTTGAAGGTCAAAGAAACTTATCAATATGGCATCAATGCCAACGACAACTTCGCTCCCTTTCTCTATATCTGCGCCGCTGGCGATGCACCATGAGTCCCAACACCCCAGACCGCATTACCCGAGCATCTCGAATGCTCACCGTTGCTCTTCTCAACGTCAGCAGAGCCCACAATAAAGATTTCAATGTGGTAATTACTTGGATCAGTGAGGGTACGTACACTTTATATCATGCGACGCTTTCCAAAGCAGCGGGTAGTATTGGTGCAGAGATATTGCGATAGGCAACGGAATGATCGCGGAGTTGAGGAGGCAAAGTTGGAGTTGAAATCAAAGAGGAAGGAGACTGACGGCAATAAGGATTTCCAAGCTACACTACGGTCTAAATTTAATTTGAATCGCAATGCAGGCTTTCTCGAATTATCTGACCAGAATCTTGGACTTCTGTTGGTCAGCCTTGACAGCAAGAATGTCTAGTGTTTCTTCCAGCACCTTGATGAAATGCATATGCCTTCCATCAGATCTATCTTTGTCGATGGCTTGTGCAAGCGACTTCACACCCTCTCGTTGTTTTTCGATTATGCGTCTAAGGCACTGGATTATGGTCGGAGGGATGGTTGAGCTCAGTTGAACGATTCCTTTGGCCAAGGGCGCGTAGTCTTTGGAGGCAATTATGTGTGGGCGGAATGACATTGCTGTCGCATTTCTTTCCCGCTCCGGGCGTCTTGGATTTGGTGATCGGTTTCGCTGGCGCAAGAATTCCAAGTGTCGCATCTCTCTGGCCTAACCATCTGATGAAGAGATCATTATCTTGCTTGTATCTCTTCATGTTGTCGAAAACAAAGTGTGGAATGGGGATATTTCGACTGTGTCAGATTGGTGTACGAAGGAGACGACTCTCGTAAGGACCAACTAATGGATTCGAAAGACTCATTGACTGACGGTAGATAATTTTGGGAGGGACGCATGAGGCGGAAAGTGGAAATTTCGTCTCAAGAAACAAACACGAGGTGGGTAGCCGAGAAATACGCGTCGTTTTTGCATCGTCCGTCTGCCAAGACACCTGTGTAAAATAAAGAATAACAAAGACCTTTTCTGATCTATTCCGAATATTCGCTTGTGATTCATTCCACCGTATGGACAACGACTATTTGTCCCGACGGTAGGTCGCGAAGTCCTGCTCGTGAGCCTCCTCTGCTCAGCAATTTGATCTCCGGAGCCATTTTTGTAAAGGTCGATTGAAACTCTATCAGTCGGGAGCCTGCATCTTAAATTATACAGGCAATCAAATTGTCGCATTAGGAGCCAAAACATTTTCATAATTAACGCGCTCGAAGAGATCAAATCAGATGTCCCTTCCCTAGAGCTCTTGAGTACAGCAGTTGGCTCCTGCAGGCAATTTACCTACCCTTGCAATGTTCTCTCCCTCCCTGACCTAGACAGATCCAACCTCTTGACGTGGAAAGATGGAATGTCGTCCAAAAGCGTCTCGGGGCTTTTCAGGGGAGGATGTTGCAGTTGTGAATGGTGGGACCAGCCATGCAAGGACTTGACTGCGAGGTACAGTGGGTGGCTGTCACGCACGATTTAGTCAGCCACCTCCATCAAAACCTATCTATTTCAAACACGTATATTTCAACCAATTAAATAGCTAAAAATAATTAAAAATAATAATAATAATCTGCTGTTTTTAAATGAAAATTCAGGGTCTAATTGACATATAGCCAACTAGTGCTTTGCGCTTTTGCATCCCCTTAACTAGCTTATTCATCTCTTCTTCCATCAGCTCCTATACCTCTTGCGCACACACAATTAAGTGAGCCCCTGTTATATTGTTATCTTTCATAGTAATAAGCTCCGGGTGAAGCTCTATAATCTTTGCCTTAAGCAATTTCCAAAGGTTTTCGATTGGGTTACGGTCTAGTGAATAAGGAGGCCAATCGTCTACCTCGATATCAAACCATTTTATAACTGTGCGCGATTTATAGATCGGGCCGCTATGTTGCATAAAAATATTATTAAAATCGAGTATTGTAGGTAGGTATTCCTCAAGGACTTCGATATATCTTTATGCTATAAACCCTCCTCGTGGTACATCCGGGTCCCCTTATAACCACTAGATTTATCTTAATTCCGTGGCCAAACGCCGCCCAAACATCGTGGTATTACCCTTTATAGGTACTCCTTGGGCTGCCTATAGCAGCAATGCTTCTCCTATACTAATTGTTAGCAATTCACATTCCAATTATAGTCTTTAGCTACCCCGCATTTTTACCCGCTTCCGGTATACAAACTCCACTTCCTCCTTTCCCACGCTCAATTAAGCACTTATCTGACTACCGCTATCGCTTCCAAAGGCTCTAGGCATACTATCGTACTTTAGAGCCTACACAAGTCTAGCAACAGCGCGTTCTTCAGTCAAGAGAGGACTCTTTGCGAAGCGCTACTTCTAGATACCCGATTTCTTTAAGGAATCGATAGACGGTCTTCTTTTTGACATGAGAAACGACAGTCGCGACTAGCTGTGCAGCAGAAATCTTAGGTTCGATGACGATAGCTCGAAAAATATGTCTTTGATCGCGTCCTGTAAAAAGGCCAGGTCTACTAGGTCGTAGGCGTGAGATACCAGATATCTAATTTGTCGCTTTTTTAACGATCCGTCGACACGTTGATAGGTCCAAGCTTTCCTCCTTTCCAATTGCAGTATATTTAACCCTATACTTCCTAGCTCCAACTACACGATTCCTTCTACCTGGGGATACCTCACCTAGAGGTGGGCGAGGTATTCCTGGTGGTCTAGACATGGTAGAAAAAGAGGTGGCTAGGGAGCATGCGCGCGGTTGTACGCGGAACCGCACAGACTTACGGCCACATACTGTAGAGAACTTGTAAGAGAACACAACATTGTACGGTACTCAGTCCCCAACACATGCATTCCACTGTGATACCTGTTTAGGCAACGCGTGGCCGAACTTGCTCGACTGCCAGCATTATATTGGGGAAGTTGACTTGGGGAAGATGACTTGGGGAAGAGACCGTGCGTGTATCGACCATGAGAGCTGTCACGGTAGCTCATTGACAAGGTCGAATAAGCTTCATTAAAAATATCTACAAAAAGAGAAGTGGTTCTTAGTGAACCTCGATTGATAACTACGGTGGGAGGTCTGTGTTCTAAGCCCTTATCACTAGCCCTTCTTCACCCCTATCTTATCTCCCGATTCGGTAATCCATCCCTTCACAAGAGCCGGCACGAAAGTCCTATCCTCCTTGTTGGCCTCGTTAGTATCGAGACTGTTGTTATGAGAGCCCTGATACTGAGGTGCATATGGCGCTGGTACAAAATAGGCTTCGAAACGATTCAATTCAAAATCTCTACCCTCTCGTACAGAGTTCAACCCTTCGCATATATCTACAGCTTGACATCAGGTCCTCGGCCTTCCCCAGTTCCTCGGACTTCCCCAGCTCTTCGGCCTTCTCCAGCTATTCGGTCTACCCCAGATATCACCGTACCGTCTAGACCTTCTGGACCTATCAACAGAGACTGTAAACGCCGTCCTCAGAATTGTCAACAGGACCCGGTCTCTCCCCTCCTGCGGCTCTTCCATCGGTAGCGGATCATGCTCATCTCCCCCTTCTTGCTGCCGCTCTCCTTGGACGTTTCTTCGCTCCACTACTATCATCATCTCTTCCTCCTCCTTCTCCTCCTCATTACCACACTGCTTTTCCCTTGGCTCTTCCGTTATTGACTCTGCATCCTGCCGTATCGACTTCTCTTTGCCAACATATAGGATATTGAGTCGAGTATCTTGCTGAGTGGTGTTTTTGGCGTTGCACGTATAAGCAGCATCGGTGATTTCTGTTATAATACAGGTGGCAGTAAGGTTATTCAGCCGGAATGCCAGATGCATTTCCAATGTTAAGTGTTAGATAATGGGATATTCTTAGCTCCAACATGATTCCATATTCTAGCACGTGAATAGACGCTGGAAGTGGCATAGGCCTTTGAGGAGGGGTCATTGTATAAGCATTATATACTCTTTGCATTAGTTATGTCACATACCAAAGACATCCAAGCATCTTACAAATAAAACTCGCAAGTCTACCATGCCCCTGACGCCATATTGCTATGAATATACTTTAGCACGTGGTACTACAAGCTCGCTATGCCGATCCCAACTCATACACAGGCTTGATTGTGTTGTCATTCAGTTCTGCCGGCCCATATCCGCCGCTTCGGTATTTATCAGGCGACAACACCGACGACCCATTGATTCTCGGGAATGTAGCTCTCTCCAAGTTCGCGTTTCCAGGGTTTGACATATCTCCTGCAGCTATAGCTTTCCCAGCCCGACGTAGCCGACGCAAGAATAGGTAGATACACAGCCCCACCGCAGCTAATGCGCCCACGGCAGCCCCCACTCCAATACTAGCTTTCGCACCTGTTGAGAGTCCACCTCCGCTTGCTGCACTGCCGGATGCATGTGAGGAGCTGTTCGAAGTCCAGGTGGGTGAACTTGGTATAGACCCTGTGGCGTTAACTGAACCCTCTGTTAGTGGCGTCCAAGAGTCTTTCCAGCTTGTAATCCAGCTATTAGGCGAAGCAGATATGGTGGTATCCTGGTCTTGGATGGTTTGAATATTGCTTTGGGACCCTATGTTTGGACCCGGTGCTTGAGCGAGCCACCATACGCCTTGCGCATTATTAGCGTTCCAGTTTGTCCCTAGAAATGCCGTCTGGAGGAATGCTCGACCCAAGGAATATCTGCCGTAAGATTGAGCATTACAAGGGAAATATGGCGTTGGCGCAACGGTGAGAGGTGCTTCGAGAGTTAAGTTGAGGAGTAAAAAGGGGACATTAATGGTGATGTTTGCTGAATTGACTTGGTCTTTGCGAAACAAGAAACTGAGAACTGATGGAGATGAAACTATTCTGTTATATTGTGGATCATTTGTATTCCACGTATACAGGCCGAGATCGCTTCGATAGGTAACTGGAAGCCAGGCTGCGATTGCGTCACAAGTACTTTTTGGCAGATCCAAGTATGGTGCTTCCGGCAGCATGACTACTGGCAAAGCGGGTCCGATCAATGAGTTACCGGCAGCGAGTAAATTGCCAATACTTGATGCATTCCATGGGGAAGAACCATCCACCACGTTGAGCTCGATATCAAGCATATCGATGAATCCAACGGAACCGGCATCTTGACCTTCGATGCCTGCTACGGCGCCCTGCTGAGTAGTGATATTGCCGACGATTCGATCCTGATCATACCCACCAAAATATAGAGAACCTGGAATTTTCGGATTTACAGAACCAATGTGCAAGCCGAAGGAGTTTGAGGTTGTCACACCTTGGGCTTGCAAATATCCAGGTATCAAGGTCCCGTTGATAGAATGGCCCGCACTGACTTGAAAAGTTTGATTTTCAGTTCCCAGATATCCCAGGCCTAATGTTCCTAGTTCTAACGCTGGAGTCGATCCGCCAGGATATACGAGATTAACGTTGTTATGAAGCGCTAGGGTGACATTCGGCACAACCACTTGATTCCGAGTGCCCACAGATGTGCCGATATTTATCTGATCCAATGAACCGATTCCTGTTGAGCCTTGAACGTTAAGGCCTCCATGTGTGTAGTCGGTCGTTGCTGGGAATTTTATGATCGTATCGAGAGAAGTTGTAGAGTTATCGGGGATGTAAACACCACCAGTAGAAGCAAAGCAGACACTAGGCGATAGAGTAGTATTCGAACAAATATTCGAGGTTAAGATATGCGAGCGAAAGGATCCTCCAGGGTAAAGAGCTATGGACTGGTCGGGAGTTCCGATACTGACTTGAATTGCTTGCCATGGCCCGTCGGATCCAAAGCTCTTGCTCGACCATGTCATACCAAACGGTGCTCCTGCCGTAGATGCGACCGTAAAGAGAGTCTCGAGGACAAGAAAATACATGGGCATCGATTTCTGCGCCATGACGGTTTGTTAGAACACAAGAGAAATGCTCGACCGCAGAGATTCTAATGTATTGTTTAATGGTTTGAGCAGGAGTAAAATTAAAGAGCGACAGGTGCTATGCAAGAGAGTAGAAGAGGAGACGATAAAGTCACCGTCGTCTATGTGCGAGGTCGCCCATCCCATTATTCTACGCCTCATAGATGCAGGTAGGGAGTTGGGCAGTATCTCATAGAGACTTTCTGAAGCAGGAGAAGACCAACGTGGACGAACACCCGGGGCGTTTATTTGAAACTCGTCCTCGCTCAAGATCCGTATTGAAGTATCAAATAGGTATGGATTGTCTGCGAGGGCCGATATCACTGGATACCGATAGTGTGGGTGAAGTTGAGCGCTTTGAATTGAAGGTTGGTGGGATAACCATCCAATCGAGCAATTATGGATAATGTCTAGGGTTGAGTTATTTGTGATACGCGCCTATCCCGCCAAGGCTGTACTAATCTAGCTAGGGTCTCTCCAAATTGACCCCGAAATCTGTGCCAATCCCTATAAGCGATTGGCCACGAATGCTTAAATTTCAGAATCTGGATGAGGGTCCGGCCTTCGCATTTGATTTGCGGCGTGTGCGCGCGTTTACAGACGACCGATCGGTTGAGGCAGTCTTCAAAACTCCCCCGGTGAGACACGACGCTCGACATAGAATGAACAAAATTTTCCATAGACTCAATACACCCACGAACTCGGCAAGGTTGCCGCGACATGTTCCCCCCAAAAGACCTGTCGATCACTCGCCCCTCAGGCCAGGCTTTCCCCAGATACTGAAATCGAAGCGTGTTCGTACCGTCACCGCGGCGTTATTGTTCTTAATTGTCCTTCTCCTACTTTTTACGCCGTCTGAATACGTTCAAGACTTCCTCGCAGCACGCTTTGGATTCTCGTCGTTTCCAGCAGTTCCACACCAGCGTATAAATTGGTCTAGGTTTGCGTACGTCCAGTACGTTACGAATACAGCGTATCTTTGCAACTCAGTTTTGCTGTTCGAAAAATTGTATACACTCGGAACTAAAGCAGACAAGTGATGATGTATCTAGCGCAATTGACCCCAGGCGATCATTCTCTAGAGGGGCGACTTTTGGCCAAAGCGAAAGACGAGTACGGCGTGAAGTTGATTCCCCATCGAAGTGCAGCGCCGCAGTGGCTTTGATGGTAAGATCTCACATTCCTGCTCATGGTCTAACGCTAACGAAGTATCTCAGTTACATGGGCTGAGAGCTTTACCAAGCTCTTGGTATTCAATCAAACGCAGTATGTGACAGCTCAACGAAATGGAGCTCACGCATTGAAGACTCCTCGAAGAAGTGCTGTATTGTACGAAAATACGAAGTTAAGGAGAGAAGGAAAAGGTTCTACGAGTATACGACCTGATATATCTGGAGGTCGCGCTAGTGCGCTCGGCCCTTCACGCGTCCAGTCCAGTCCTTTCCTCTTTTCCTGACTTTTCGCCCTAATTGCAAGAGCTTTTCCGACAGCGCTACGGAGTACTCAGGAGCGCGATTCCATATCCGGTCTCCGAAAGGGATAGACTTGAGAGCTGACAGACTGATCTTACCGTATACGTGATCAGGTGATATTCACCAGAACTGTCACACAGTACGACCGGGTCTTGGGCCTCGACTCCGACTCAACAGTACTTCAGCTACTGCAATGGACAAGCTATTTCTTCTTCCGCTGTGCCCGATTGCTATGCCTCGAGCATTTTAGCCACGCGTGAGTTACGCGTCTAGCTTGACATGTGGGAGCCTAGCGCACTAGCGCGTCCTGGAGATATATTAGACTTCGTGTACTTGCAGAACCTTTTCCTTCTCTCCTTAGCTTAGTATCTTCGTTAATTCAGCATTTTACTGCGTAGGATCTTCATTGCGTGAGACCCCAGTACGTAGTGCTGTCACAGAGGGACCTTCCTCTATGCCTAACCTCAAAAGAAAAAGACTACGAGACAAATCTGCAGATAAGCGGAAGAGGTTGTAAAGAAAATTTGTGAAGTAGAGCCATTCGGCGAGGAGGATTCAGGGGCGCTCCGAAAACACCGCCATCGGAACTAGAAATTCATTGCGTATCATGTTGGACGGATACAGTATTCGATGGAGCAAGTGAAAGCCATTGCTCAATCAGTCATCGATTATATGATTTCGACCATTGGCACATATAATATTTTTGAAAATAACTGCCAGCACTATGTCTTATCGCTGATGAGGCGTATTGTCATGACCCAGCGCCAATGCATTGCTATATGTGGAACGTGAAAACAAATAGTAATGTATGATAAGGGCATGGACAACTACGTACTCAAGCCTTGGCTGACGAAAACGAAAGCACGACTGCTCTATATCCCGTTGTCAAAATCTCAGGAGCAGCCGTCAACCATACATTGGTACTCCATTTTCTCACACTGACCATATAACGATAGCCCTTGGCCAGTCTGGCTTCAGAATATCATTTTTGAAGATACTTTCTCCGAAATAATCGCCGCTGTTCGAAAAGATGACCACCCTCTTGAGCAGTTCAAGATGCAATGCAAGATACACTTTGGCAATCATCAGGGATGGGGCTGAGATGGACAAATATACATACATGATATGGTTTGTGATCGGTGGAGCTGCTATGGCTTCCTTGGAACCATTCTTGGCCGCAGAGGTACCGACAACTATGGCCGCCACTGTGGGTACGACAACGGCCATGCGTATGGAAGGACCACCGCTCGTTGCGGCAGGGATGGTCTATGCCATTTATGTCGTACTCACACGAATGTACTTTGCTCGAGGCAGTTTGACCGTCAAACATTTCGACATCAAATGCTTGGACGAACCCGAATCCCCTCGGAGGCCATTCACCGGAACATTGGCAAGTCGTTGAAGGCCGCTACACCACATGTCGTCAATGGAGCAAAAGCAGTATCCCCATATATCCTGAAAGAGTCAAAGGAGCGTAAGAAAGCCGTGGCCAACCGATCCGGGACCTCTTTACCAGCTGAATTGTTTGTGAAAGTTTATGATCTCACCCACAAAGATCTATCCCAGCCGCTATTCAGAGCCAAGCAGGGCAGCGATGCAAGCCATTGGGGCAACTTGAATCCCAGCACCCCAACTGATGAACATGATGCAGAAGACGTCGTAGATCTGTATGACATAACTGATGAGATCAACGAAGGGGATGACCTGGTCCAAGAGTGCATCGGCACTTTCGGCGTGGAAGAGGGACGACATGCCTTTCGTCCTCCACCATAGTGTCAAGACGTATGCGAGACATCGGAACTTGACAGGAGTTGCGCCTTATTGACTATGTCCCGAGAAAGATGGACACTTGTGAACACGCAGTTGAAAGCCAAAGCAATAGATCATACTTGCTAAGCACTTTGAGTCTCCAAGTCATCCAAATGTCGCATTTAGTAGTCTCGAGCGCATCGAATCAACATCTTTCAAACAAAGGATCTCTCCCTCGTGTTTACTCACATACTCGGTTGCCGAGTATCTATCAAGACAGCATGCTCCTCCGAAGATGC
>NXFV01000763.1:0-47358 GCA_002803225.1 Gamarada debralockiae | reverse complement strand
TGGCAGAAACTACCACAACGCTAGCAAGGACCTTTGGCCAATGAATTTAGCAGATTAGAACGCAGCTATGCCTAAAACAGAGAGTCACGTGAAATAAGTATAACTAATGCCTTCGTACTTCTTAGCTTGCTAAGAAAAGAAGGGGCTTCGAAAAGCTTACCGGAAACTTTCTACACCGAAAACCGGGTCTAAGTTAGTCCGGTCCGGGGTTACACATTTTGTCCCTGTATCTGCATGATTGTATCGCCTAATCGATCTATTATCTCGATAATTTTTGGGGGCACTTTTACAGCCATAAGAGCTATTAAATCACTAGCCCTTTTTCTTCTGAAAGTGCGAAGGCTTCGTGCGAGCCGCAGGCTAGCACTCTAGTATCTAATCGGAGGACACAGAAGTTCGACTTTACTAAGATAGGCTAGCGTTGTGGTAATTTCTGCCAGACCAAGGGTTATATAATCGGCAACGACAGTTTAAGTGACCATCAACGAGAGATGTGATGGAATTCTGCATGTTCTTTCCGCATATCAATCCATATTCTCGAGTTCCGAGCATATCTCCGTACTGCGCCGCAGCTTTGACCGCAGGGGAGAGGCTGAGGTTTCGGTCGCCGAAAGGCACCCCTGCCATTCAGGGGCAGAACACCCGAAAATAGGCCATATGTGGCGCTGTCAGTCCAGCTCCCACAGGAGTTATGGGTTTAAGGCAAGCTCCAAACTCGCCTGCTGTACTCCCGTCAATATCTGCGAGGCTTCTCAATTTCGCTGGCTCAGCTTCTGATATATATAAGCTCAGTGGGATAACTTCCAGCTAGGATTAGTTTACTCAATTCTAATTTGAAGCTTTGTCCACTTCATTCCATTGTGACTTTCGACTCATTCAATCAGCTCCGACTGAACAAGCTGTTTCACTGCTTTCCACGTTTACTCTTGCTCCTTCTGTTCGAGGAACTGAACCTAAGCCCAAGGACACCTTGATACCATCAAAAACCTCATTTGACCAACATATCGAAGTCTCGACATCGCCAACACCAAAAGCCGTCACCTCATTTCCAAAGCGCCTTCAAAGAAATACGACTTTTCTCCACAACCTCGTATCTCTGCAACGACCACATCAATTCACCCCAGTCACCTCACTCCACCAAGTACATATCCATAAGACTCAAGATGTCTTCAGTCAACATCCACGACGCCTTCATCCCACTCTATATTCGCCAACTCAAAAACACCGCTCACATCCTCTCCCTCGGCTCTGCCTACACCAAATCCCACAACATCCCGGAGTCCGAAGTGCTTGCCTGGCGCTTGGCACCAGACATGAATCCACTCCTCTTCCAAATCCAAAACATCTGCACCATCGCCCGCAATCTCGTCGTCATCGTTCTCGGCACACCGGTGCCCATTCTCGGAGAGAAAGACACTTCTTCCTCTCTCACTTCGTTCGAGGGACTTCGAGATAGGATAGCGCTCACGATAAACGCATTGGAGAGAACGACTAGAGAGCAATTCGAGGGGAGGGATCAGGCGATGGTGGATGTTAAGCTGTTGGGGTTGAGGATGAAGGGGATTGAGTATGTGCAGAACTTTGGGATGCCGAATTTTTGGTTTCATTGTAGTATGGTTTATGCGTTGTTTAGGCAGAAGGGCGTGAATTTGGGAAAGATGGATTTCTTGAGTGGTGGACTTTAGGACGGAGGGAGAGGAGTTCATGTGTCCTTGGCCGGCTCATGACATAACTCTACATCATAATGCGGGAAGCATGGACGAAGGAACCCTCTTGGGGGATCTTGAAGCACAACAATGGAACACCGAGGGACAAACTCAAAGCGAAACACATAGCTGATATTTGATCATTTTCGGAACATAGAATGAATCACGAATGAATGTATGCGCTGTTCCTTTACTTCCCGTGTAGTAGTGTCAGAAAACTATCAAGTCCAAACCTACAGTAAAGATTCCCAAAACATTCAATCCTTCGATTATTCTTCCCTTCAAAAACAATAGCCATCCGATCATATATGGCAGACATATTAGTTCCAGGGAAGCCCTTCCGTGAGCCGTGTTAACACGCCACAGCGGGAGAGGACCAGTCACCAATTGCTATCCTTCTGCTTTCCTCTCCTCCTATCCTAATTTCGTCGGCTACTATGGCACTGCCCATCATTCGTGCTTATTAAGGTATCCCTATCTTGCCACCTCTCAACCCAGCACATCGCACCACGACATCCTCCTCTGAACAAACCACGTTCTAAGACCAAACAATCCTGCCTTCACAATTACGGTCAATCAGGCATTCTTCAACATTCGAATATATGGATACTCTCTTTAATTTTAGTCCAGAGGCTGGGTATCTATATCTCTCTTTGTACTTGTATATTACTCATTGCATATCACATCAACACAACCGCAATCGTTCCAAAACCCAAAAGTAGTCCCCACCATATCACCCAAACGCCTTCCCTCCTGGGAAGCGCCGACGCAGCACCGGTGAACGTTGACCCATTAAAGCCTACAATTGTTGAAGCTGCTGGTACAAGTATATAAGGCGACTGACTAGTCGATTCCGATGTCAGAAGCCCCCCAATAGAAGCAATAATACTACCTACCCCTGTCGCCGTAACCAAGGCCTCAGTGCTCTTCGCACCCTCACTAACCAACATGTTCACCGGCATCGTCGTCGTTCCCCCAACCACCACACTTGATCCCCCGGCTTGCAAGCTGACCTGCACGGCCGATCCAGATATCGTTACTATAGCGACCCCACCAGGTCGTAGCGTCTGCGAGCCGATGATGTATTCAACTTCTGAAGTCGTAGTTGGTCTAGCTCCTATCAGGGCATTCAAAGCTAGTGTACTTCCTGCAATCACCACGCTCGATCCACCAGGGAGTAAACTCGCTACTGTCCCGGATACTGTGATAGGTGCTCCCCCTGGTACTAAGGTTTGTGATCCGATTAGGTACTGACTTGTGCCATCGACTACTAACACGTTACCGGCTGGTGCGAGAGAATATGTCGTCCCGCTTAGGGTAATTGCTGAAGAACCGGCGGATACTGTCTGTTTGCCGATGATGACGTACGAGGAAAGGGGAGCAGGAGCAGGCGTGGCTAGAATCTGGGTAATTGTTCCTTGTGATCCGGCGATGATCAAGGTTGCTCCGTTGCTGGCGAGCAAGTAGGTTGTTGAGGAATAGGTTATCTGGGGACCAGGCGCGAGGGTTTGCGATGCGATAATAACTGGGGATAGTGAAGGAGGACTAGTTGCGGGATCTGTAGGTGGGTCCGCGGGGTCCGATGGGTTAGTGCTCAGTTGTAGGGAAGGGTCGTTGGCTGAGGTCGGAGATTGTATGGGAGCGTCATTAGATGGTGTCGATGCTGGTGGATTAGGGCTAGGATTTGATACTGGAGCTACCTGCGCGGGATCAGTCGTGGTGATAACTGGTGTGACAGGCGCTGGCGTAGAGCCTGCAGCGGCAGCACTAGTGGTTTGAGATTGTGGGACAGGCGTGATAGGATCCATGGCAGAGTACGCCGAGAGTCCATTGCCTTGAGTCAAAGTGTATGGTGGGTCGAAGAACCCATCAATGCCTTTCAAGCAGTCGGTCTACATAGGGTTGATAGTAAATAGCTGAGGCGGTACAGATACTTTTGGGGAGCAGGGATTGTAAGTCAGGGTGATAGTTATAGAGTCATCGCCTCCCAAGCCTGGGTCGAAAACGAGGCTGCTATCGTCATACCGGTACGACATTACGGTAGTCATATCCGCACAGTCTGTCCTGAAATTCAGTGTCAGCTACATTCACCCATTTAAAATGAAAACATCACTTACGCTTTGCCAAAGTCTGCTTGTGTAAAGTTTTCAATTGGGGGACAAAGGTGTTAGTAATAGGAGGGGTGCCGTTGGCATCGGTAAACCAATAAGCCTCGTCGATGAAATATTCTGCAGCAGTCGAAAGCTCGCCAGGATTGAAAGCAAGAGTCGTCGAATTATATGTCTGACCTACCTGTCCACACAAGTTGATTGCAGATAATGATTGAAACGCCACATAAACAGAAGGCGAGGTACTAGAAAGGGTCTTGTGTCAACTGTGTGATCATTTTACAAAACAGACATTAAAAGAATAACTTACAAGGTGAAATTTGCGGCATTGACCAACGCCGTCACGGGGGTGATGGAGCTGGAGTGGGCCAGTAATACACTTGAACCGTCCCACCGAATAGGGTACAGTTCAAACAGCATGGCGCAGATGGCGTATAGATGAATAGTTCCTGATTGTTTACAAATACCTGTTCTGCGACGAATTCGGTGGTTGCAACATCGGAAATGAGAGTACTAGTCGAGGGAATATCAGTCACGGTAAACACGTACGGGGATTCGATAATTGTGTTCGGAGCCACGGTACTTAGGAAGGCAGAATTCGCAGAGACGAACAACGAAGAGCAATAACTTGCTAGGCTTGGAGGGGCGTTATTAGGGAATCCCAAACCATTTGGACCGTAGGGATTAACTTGGCCGATAAACCATTGTGTTATATAGGAGGTTGGAAGAAGTGCTGCAGCATTGGGGTCCAAGGACGTCAATAGAGTCGAGGTAGTTGTAATGGATGAGGGTGTAGGCGACATATCAGATATTAATGAATATGTAAAGCTTGAGAACATATTCTTTTCCACAGATATATCAGACGAGCGATTTGAGGATTTCGACGCCTTTGTAAAATTAACAAGCGCTCCAAGAGCAAGGACAGTGTTTCTGCGCATGGCTTGGACACGATGTGGTGATTTGAACTAAGGAACTGAAGTTCTCGAAGACATGGCTATCAAATGGTGCTTAACATTGGAAAAGTCACATATGTCGAGAGAAGAGATTAATATGTACTGACCGCGCCCCAGCCTTATCCGCGGCTAGGGAGGGGAAGGAACAGGGCTTGTCGTTCCCAGGGGTGGAGCGAAGCCGGTAGCCTGGTCAGAGCTCAGCCTTGACAAATTCCGAAGACCCTAGACTCCTTGAAGCCTATCATTGACAGGAATTGGTGTCCTAATCATGTTCTCCCGCAGATTCTGCCGTCAAGGCTAAAAGAGTGCAGTTAATTCATTTAAATTTATGCGTAAATTTTTGCAGCGGTGACTATCTTTGGGCGGCTTAATGGATTGAATGCGTTGTGTAGCATCGTATTCTACGCCATCCAGGGGAAAAACTTCAAAGATAGAAATTAACTCGGCTCGCTTCCGCCCACGAGACAGAGTTTTGCGCATTATCGCCCTCGCGCCCGACTTGTGGAATGTCTCCGTTTGTAGCAAAGGGCTGTGAGGCTTTAGGCATTAAGGCATGCGGTCGAGGCTGGGTAAAACAGCGACCAAACCAGCCAAATTCAGCGGCCAGGACCGCACTACAGTCAAACCTGGATATACCCGGATCGAAAAATCAGGCGTTTTCAATCCGATATATACAGGAATCCGATAGATCGAGGTCCACGTGATCGAAATTTCAGGCCAAAACTGCCAGAATCCAGACTAAAAGTGGGTCTCTAAGCCAAAATCCAGGTCATTTGGCCCACTTTACAGGCTGTGACCCCTATTTTCCTGGTCTGTTTATATCGGATCACATACAAAATAATCACTGTCGACCAAATTTTCATTCCGATATACCGATATAAAGAGGTAATCCGATATACGCACCTAAATTCAATAAAATCCGTAAGTTCGATATATAGCGTGCCGATATATCCAGGTTTGACTGTACTTGGTTTTATTATATAATAAATTACTCTTATAAAGACTTTGATTATATAAGAGAGGAGATAAGTGACTAGTATCTTACTAAAGGTATCTTATCTATAGGTCTTTGCGCACGTATTAAGAGTAACTTAAGTTTAAAGTTAACCCTTATATAATAGAGAAATGATTAAAGAAATAGGGATTTATAAAGTATTCTCCTTAAGTTTAAAGTACTATTGAGCTTTATCTTATAATTACAATCCTCTTCTAATAATTATATAGTAAAATCCCGCAACCCTAGTTTCGGACATCCTCGCTGATCCGCGCAGGCTCGTTTGTCAGCAGACCATTTTGTCAGCAGAATGCCAGATGCCTTGTGCAATACCACTAGGTCCCCAAATGATCGTCGATTACGCCCAGCACAGTCAACAACAGACATGGCAAACACAAAGATCAGAGCAGTCTTCTTTGACTTCATGGGCACATGCCTAGACTGGCACAGCGGAGCGATCGAAGTCTTACCGCAATCCATCGCTGAAAGCGAGAGGTCGAAGCTCGCTCTGGAATGGCGTCACGACTATTTCGATGCCAACGCCGCCCGCCTCGCGGCCAATGAGCCTCCCGAAGACATCGACATTACCCTCCGAAAGACTCTTGACGCTTTGTTGGAGAAGCATCCAGCACACAAAAATCTTTTCGACGAGCAGACGAAGCACCGATGTATAGCTGCGTGGCACTCAATGCCAGCTTGGCCGGAAGTCCCCCAAGCCATCGAGCAGCTAAAGGCCGCAGGATATGAGGTGTTTGTCTATGCGAATGGCACTACACGATTGCAGCTCGACCTCTGCAAATCGTCTGGTCTAGCGTTCAACATGTTGTTTTCGAGCGAGTTGCTAGGAGTATACAAGCCTGCTCCAGAGAGTTACCGTAAGACATTACAATTGGTGAAAGTGAAGCCGGAGGAATCTGTCATGGTTGCTGCGCATGCATATGATGTTCGAGGTGGGAAGAAAGCTGGAATGAAGACTGTGTATATTCATAGGCGGACTGATGATATCAACGAGGACATGGAAGTTGTCAAAGGAGAAAACGACTTCTTCTTGGAGGACATGACAAATCTTGCAGCGGTCATCGGACGGCTTTGAGCCGAAGATCGCGATCAATGGCTCGTTCAGTTCGGTGCTTAGCTACCTATACCAAGATTCGCTCAGCACAAAACAGTGATTGCATTTCAGCTCGGGTTGTCCACATATGGGAGCTGCCAGGAATGGCGTCCGCGACGTAAATGCTTGATTTAGGGTGTTATTCGACCGGTTTAGGCTGAGGAGGATCGTGGCTGGTATAGCACACTAGGAATTCAGCAGCCACCCAGTGGTCTTATAAAGCCTGGCTGGGAACATAATAGGAGAAAAGCAATGCATCAGGCTCTCATTGCATAATGCTTCGTTCAAAGCTGGGCAAGCGTCATAAACGCGATGGCTGTAACTATGGCTTCCTTTCCCATTTCACCTCCGCTGCCGGAGCCGCATCGCCGTCCTGAAAGATCATCAACCATAGAGTATTAGGCCCCAAATCCATCGTACTCTCTGTAAAAATCTCCAATTCACTGATATACTCCTTCAATGCATTAATCTGCCCCGCCACACTACGGTCCGCAGAGGCACGCACAAGATCTAGCAGTCTCGTCACTGGCAACCCAGCAATCCTCGCTAGCTCCGCCGTATCCACCAGCCGTGCTCGCAGACCTCTCACCCCCAGCCACTTCTCGTTCGCAGTCGCTGCATATACAGCTGCCCTCTCCCTTGGCGTCTGCGGTTTCTGCGTCACGGCGCCGATGGCCGTGCCGGACAAGCTCACCGCGGCGCCCACGGCCCGGAATGCGGTTCCGGCAGGCAAGCTGATGGCGCCGCCGACGGCTCCCATGGCCGCGCCGACGTAGTTGCCGCCGTTGGCAGCGTCGCGGATGTTGTGCCCCACTGACTTTGCATGCTCTACGGTGCCTTGGCCAAAGCGCTTCGGCATGTTGGTCATGTGGCGCCCCATGTTGACAGCGTGAGCCAGCGCTTGTTCGGACACTCTGGCGGCCAAGAAGGCCGACATGGTAGTGAGAAAAGCGCGCCAGGACTCGGGTGTGATGCCGTATTGCAGGAGCGGTCGTGTATAGGCGTCCAGGAACGGCGCGGTCTTGTCCGAGGTGATTTGGGGAATTGCGATGGGCCGCTGGAATTGGGTAGGTGCTGATGCCGATGCCGACGAGGATGCTGAAGCGAAAGCTGGAGGTGGCCCGTCAGAAGGGAAGTCAAAGGGCGATGCTGCCGTCGGTCCTTGTAAAGCGTGGCTAAATATGCAGGGGGGCGTCGTCACCCCTTTCCTGGGTTTCTAGGGTAGCCCTTCTGGCTTCTTCTTCCCTTTTTGACATTGTTATGACTTGAATGTTAAAAGATAGAGTGATTATCAATACACAGAATATTTTGTTGAAAGATGATGTGATCCCGTCGACTGTGAAACCTAGGGTAACCTTATATGTGCAATTATTATTGGTCAAATGTGTGTCGCATTTTATTAGAGCGTGATGTTAATAGTTAAGTCATGTAAGGTTGTCAATAGGTAGTTAGAATATAATTAAAGAGCAAAAAAAATTTGTAAAATAATATGCTTTTAATTATAGGCAGATCCCTATTAAGAGATCTAAAATCAGCTCTCTCAGGAACCCCTTGTAAGAGGAGTAGAACAGGTGCCCTAGAAACTCGGCTAGGAAACTGTAGCTGGGGCGTACAGGGAGCCAAAGTAGGACCCGCACTATACTAGGCACGCTGACTTAGGGCATGCTCAGGCTCTGCTCAGACATGCTCAAGCTTTGCTCAGGCCCTGCTCAGGCTTGCCTGCCCTCGGCTCAGGTAAAAGCGGCCGCCGCTCATGTCCAGAGACTAAAACGGAACCGGCACGTTAACTGTGAGTTTACGGGTATCCAGAGACTCGAGCTGTGGGAAAGGAGATGGGGGGGGGGGGGGGTTTAACCAATATTGATGGCTTTGGGCTCCCATACGATGTCTGAAATCTCCAACTACTCGAAGAGAAACGCCTTCACTTGAAGCTACAGCCTTCCTTGCTGCGCTTGTAGGCTCGAGCCATGCTGCGGAATCTTTAGAGGCAAGTTCACTCCAGAGTTGATCCACCATGTTGACTTCAAAGAAACGAGAAACGAATAACAAGGCACATTGCCGCCAGAACTTGTGCGCCTTTCCCCAATTGGCCACAGGTGGGCCAGTCTTCGCCAGCTCCAACAGTCAATTTCCAATCTAGCAATGGAATCACCACCAGAAACGCAAGGTCATGGGAGATTCCCAAATTGTTGTCGCCTACAATGTCGTTGTCGATTCTCTCGTCGTCGTCGTTTGTTCAATATCTCTGAAACCCTTGAATAAAACCGCATCTCTCTGATCGCCACTTGGCTGCCCTTGATGAAATTAGAGAAGGGAATTGCGACTAAGAGCCTTGCTAACTCATGATAGCCACTCACGACTCGCAAGTGATACTCATCCGGAACGAGCTCTGGTCCATGTACTGAGTTTTGCAACCTTGGCGAGTCCCTTTATATAACATCCACTCCTCCTTGGACCTCATGCTTAAGATCAGCTTTTGCCATCAGCATACAGTTCAGAAGCACTCTCCAAAGACATAGAGAGGGTTGAGTTGGGAATCTTCTATTCCATCCTTACAATACAAGTATTGTACACATTTATACACGCTCCAGCTCCTCCATCCTCCCGTTTACCATTCCCCGCTCTTCCACCCTCCCATTATCCTCACCTGCTCCGCCAATCCTTAACATGCGCCCCAATAATCCCCGCGGCCTGTTCCGGACTATGTTGCCGTCCAATAGCCTCGACAAAATCCCCCTCTGGATCCATCAAATAAAAATAAATAGAATGATCCACAAGATAATCCTGTCCCTTCTTCACTCCCTCTGGCGTACTGAAATAAACCCTATATTTTTTACACACCCCTTTGATATCCTCCCAAGTGCCTGTGAGGCCGACGATATCTGGGTGGAATTCAGAGAGGTATTCTTTGAGCACAGCAGGTGTATCGCGGGCGGGATCGCAGGTGATGAAGATCGGAATAAGCTCCGGTGAGCCTTTGAGGGAGGGGTTGGAGCGAACGAGGTCGATCATGAGTGCCATTTTGTCGAGTTCTTCGGGGCAGATGTCGGGACAGTGGGAGAAGCCGAAATAGACTAAGGCGTATTTCCCCTTCAAATCCCCATCCGTAAAAGGCTTTCCATTCTGATCAACCAAACTAAACGGTCCCCCAACTTTCGGTCTACCCATTCCCTTCGCAGCTTCGGCCACGCGTTTACGCTCCATTCGTGCCTTTTCGTAGCGGAAGTAGAAGATTAGGCCGGCGCCGGCGGAGAGGAACAGGAGGCCTGCTTTCCAGGAGAAGGGCTTTTGTACTTGTCAGCAGGTGCATGGACTTAGAGGTAAGATTGGGGAGAGATGGTTGGATGGGAGAGGGTCGGGAGAGGAGACGTACGCCAGAGCGATAGCGCGAACGCTGTTCTTGTACCGTTTTATATGGGCGAGAAGGAGATGTGCTGAATGATCGGGAGGTAGAGCGTAGACATGATTGCGGTGTTAGTCTGGGGAGAGTTGATGATGTGACGTTGGAGAATCGGTGGCATTGTGTGGACAAAGCTCTCGTATTATCATATTTCAGGCATCTGGAGAAAGTCGAAAGGAGATTCCTACTCGGAATGAAGGATTTTGACATGATTGCTGCGTTGCGGTGTAAATTGGCGATGTTTGATGTCCTCAAATCAGAAAGTCCTGGGCGGTCCATTCGAGGTCTAGGGGTGGCCAAAGCTTCATCGAGCTAGTCCCTCGCCGCTTTTGCCCCACTCTTTAACCCACAAAAAGCAGCGGAACATTCTTCAACCCATCGATCACTCACTTCACATTCCACAACCCAACCATATGAATAGAATCGCTATAAAGTCTTCTCGAATTGAGCATCTATGCAGCAGACAATGCAAATGCGGCAGTTTGCCAGCCAGCCATCTCGAAAACTAATCCTATAAGTACAAGTATTCTCCCCTCTCCCCCTCAACTGCTGTCCTCCATGCTGATCGAAAATGCTGTTTGTCCATTGTCTTGCTCCACGCTCAATTTACTTCAATATTCAACACCAAGAACTCCAACATATGCTGCTTGCTTGCTTCCATATCCACGCGCCACCGCTGAAATCATCTCTAAGAAGGAAACCTAAAGTAAGAAAAATCGACTTTTCAACCCCGGAATATCGGATCAGTCTCGTCGACTGACTTGGCTAGCGCTCGTTCTACTCCGTTCGTCTTCCTCCAACACATCGCTCAATCTCGTCGGGTGGTGATGTCTAGGCATAGCCTCCCAGCCTGCGCCATATCCTCGGCCCTCATAGTCGACTCCCTCTCCACTGGTCGCTGGATGGCTGGTAGGAGGTGCAAGACGTCCAGCTGAAGCAGTTGAACCTCGTCCATACTCGACTCCTGAGACTGGGGCTCGGCCGTATTCTTCTCGGTATGCGATTTCTCGGTCACGGGCGGCAGTCACGTCATATTCATCTGTATCATCGTCAGAAACCGGCCCTTGATAACGGACCTTGTTGCCGCGCGCATCACGGATGAATTGACCTTGTGCGTCGATCTCATATTCTTCCTCGCTGAAGGCACCTTCTGATTCAACGGAGGGGCCGTACGAGGGGTTGTGTTCAGAACGGCTTGTAGGATCGGCAGGGAGGAGAGACGTGCCTTGATGTTGTTGGTAGAATCCAGAAGTCGATGCCGGCTGGACCGCGGGTGCCTGGGAATATTCTTGGGCGTATGAAGGTTGCGCAGGTGATGAGGTGGTAGCGGTTCGACTAGGTCGGGTAGGAGTGGATTGCCGCATCTCAACAAATGGATCGGCAGGGTCAGCCCGTTGTCCTCGAGCATATTGTTGATACGCAGTATCGCTGTCATCAACTGGACCTTCAGGCTCTTGCACAGGTTGGCTACCAGAAGTGGCACCTGTAGTATAAGGACCTTCCCGTGTCGGAGGTCTATCACGAGCACTTCCATGTCGACTAGGGACGCCTTGCATCATTGGAACGACTTGTACTCCTCCCACAAGAGTTGGTTGACCATCTCTCAATGAAGCAGTTCGCTCTCGCTCCTCCTGCTCTCGTCTACCAAGCTCCTCCCAAGCTCTCCGTGCCTCCTCCTTGGATATTTGAAGTTCACGTTTCATTTCGGCCAGTTGCTTGTCCACATTGGTTCTCTCCCGCTCCTTTGCGACTGCGGCAGCGATCAAGGCTTCTCGCTCATTGCGCTCCTGCTGCAAAGCTGCTTCTGTCACAGCTTGGATTTCTTGAGCACGTTCTTGCTCTGCTCTGGTCTCAAAGAACCATCGTTGGAATTTGCGTTCTGAGGAAGCACGTAAGCGTTGAAGCTCTACCACAGCATGAAAGAGATTGGCTCCCGCAGCCGAAAGATCTGTGAGTTGTCGAGACATCTGTTGAGAAAGTGGATTTCTGTTGATCTCATTGCTGTTCTCTTCGAGTCTTCGAATCCAGAAAGACGTAAGGCCTTCCCAATGTGCTGATAGGGTCTCCCAGCGTTCGAATGCATGAGGGAACGAAGATCGAGTTGGAGCAGCCTGGGTATTGTCTGGTGCTGGTGTTTCAGTGGATGGGCCAGGAACAGAAGGACCAGGTTGTGATTGAGCTGGCCTGGTTCGTGAACCCTCAGCCTGAACGGGTCTCGGTTGCTGTTGTGATTGTGTGGGTCGTGGTCTGGCAGATGGCGCTGCGTCACCGCCTCCGACTGCACGGCCTCCTCTGCCAACGCCTTGTAATGTCTCTTGTGGTCTCTCGCCACTCGCAACTCTATCCCCAGTTCTAGCAGAACGTTGTGAGTTGTCTGATATTCGTTGACCGGTTGTGCCACCAGAACCACGCTGGCCCGCTCCCTCTGCACTTCCTCTTTGTACAGCGCCAGCAGCAGCAGCTCTCCTCTCAGCACTTCTCCGTCTCTCTTCCAGTTCAATTAATCGAGTCTCCTCCTCAGCTCTTCTTCGTTCCAATGCCTCTTGTTCTGCCGCCTCTTCTGCTCTTCGTCGTTCCCTAGCTGCCCGATCACGCATTATATCCCGAGGGCCTCGTATGTTCGGGGAGCCGGTCGTGCCCGGTGGAGCTTGAGTTCTGCCATTGCCAGCTCGTCCATTATCAGCGGAGGTAGATAGACCCCCACCGATAAGATCTGACATCGAGGCGTTCTCCTCGACAAGGTCCGGGGTGAAGGGATGGGGATGTCGTAAAGCCTCCTCGAGGGCGTAGAGGATCGCACTCGCAGTGTTCCTCGAAATTCGTAGCGCGCGATGAGGACGTCTCTCGGCTTCCGGAGAGATATGTTGCGAATTTGATGCTAAAGGAGTAGAAGAACCAAGATCCTCTTCGAATTCATGGGTGAGTTCGCTTCTTTGCTGTTGTTGAGCGAATCGGACTCGAGGTGGTGAGGGCGATGGGGAGATACCAGCGGAAGCTGCTTCAATGTGAGTTCGTCGGAGTGGTCGTCGCTGCTGCTGGCGCTGGGACGGGGTGGGCGTAACAGGGTCGTTGACTTCGTAAAGGTCGTTAGATCTGGCGTTATTGGGGAGCGTCAACGCTGCTACCGGCAGAGATGACTCTCTAGAGGTCGACAAGTTGAATGCGATTCGGATATTCACCCAAGAAGGGGAATTGAGGTGGTGGTTTTGTAACCTGTATCACAAGATCGGACGGTTCGCTTTTTGGTATGGATCGAGAATGAATTCACTATCCGAGGCTGGAAGTGAATAAAAGGTGTGTATGCAAAATGGATAGCAAGCAAGAAGAGAAAGTCCTCGAGCTGGGTACCTTCGGGCTTTTTTCGCGCGGGTGGTAGAGTTGTGTTGGGGGAGGTTGGGGAGTGTGAAAACAAGAGGCAGGAAGCGAGTTCGCTGGCTCGGTCAAGACGTAAAGAAGACCAATCGTCGCAATTAAAATAAATCGCCCCAAAACTTGAGCAGGGAGTGAATCCTTGCGAGATCTCGAATCTCTGAGATCTCGCGCACGTATGTTTCCTAGTTCAAGATATTAATTTCCGCCGTGGGTGCACGTATTGTGGACGTCACAGACGCCAATATCCAGTCGAGTGCAACTTCCTCTACAGACTCCTAGGACCAGTACACCAGAGGAATCGCAGTCCTTCAGAAGTCGAATTGCGAGAGAAGAATCCAGAGAAATCAATATTGGAGTTGAAGAGATCATGCTCGCACGATATGGAGTTCAATTGATAGTGAAGGCTTGAACGTTGGAGTTTTGACGACGCGCATTGAGTGTCCAGGTCGAGTACGGCGCGGCTGGTATGGGGATCAGAGCAGGTCGTCGCAAAGCTTAAACATGATTGAATTGGACTCAATTGGCATTCGCAGTTGGTCGCATTTCGTTTGTTCATCTCATGTCTCTCGTCTTCGATTTCGTACCGCAAATTTGAGTCAACTGGTTTGAAGGAAAAATCTCACGAATATTCGGGAGGTTGGGTCTCTATGCTCGGCTCGATCCTAGTGCCGCAGTCTGCGCTGGCACCACAGGGCAACGGAACAATGGAAGCCCCTGCTTGCCCACTTCATCGGTAGCGACGTAGTCCAGGATGAGCTTGAGCCCCTTTGCTTTGCATATTCTACCAGTCTCCAAGAAGTTTGATTCTCCTTTTTGAAGTGGGTTGCTTCTTTCCCCAGATTCCCCAAGATGAGAGGTTCAAACGCCCTTCCCACATGTTTCCGACAGCTCTCAACTCGTACCTGACATGTTCACGTCATATCCCAAAGAACATCCAATTGTGGAACCCTATTTTAGCAACATGGGAACCAAGGGCTTTCCGTCCCGCGAATTGGCCTTCCAGTATTACAGCCAATCACGAACCGAGCTTGCCCTACTCCAAATAATAAGCTTTGAGGAACGAGTGAAACGAGGCGTACGGGTCCTTGCATCAGCTGACTTGAATATTGGAGTAATGGAAGGACCTGACGAATGGCAAATTGGGGTCGGGAAAAAAAAAGACATATCAGGTACGAAGTGTTGTATCCAGTAGCTTTGGGTGTCAAAATGGGAGGCTGGGAAATTTGATGCTGACATGAATCATTTCGTTGGCTGTTGGATCTTTCCTTTCCATGTTCCTGTTCAGCAACAGAGAACCAACGATGTTTGATAGGTTAGTCCCCATCCTCAAAGACATATCTACGTCTATTCATGCCAAAGTCTTTGTTTCTGTGGAGTCTCGTTGCATGAAGCTTATGGAGTATGTGTCACGTGACTGGGACCACCTCTTCGAGAGTTTCTTTAAAGGGGAAGCAGATAGAAGCACCATGCTCAGAGTTTTCAGACAATTATCCGGTTCGGATCGGCATCGATCTCCTCCTCAATCCTACTAATAAAGCCCCGGGGTTACTCCAGGTCTTGCTATCATGAACTGGCAGTGCTCCAGGGTCGCGATTCGTCCATCAATTCCTGCCGGGTCATCAAGCTGCGACCTATCCTCAAAGGTGTTGAAGAGACGACGGCAAGACGGCCGCCGATAACGATAGTCCAGCGTTCTCACTTGGTCTGCGCTTCTTAGAACGACTCGTCCTACGGGATTGACTCTCCTCAAATTCCTCCAAGTTGAGATGTCGCAAAGCGCGTTTTGCTGCACATGCTGCTGGGTCGTCGACTTGATGACTTTTCTCGTGCTCTCTAGTCTTACGCTAGTCCTTGCTATTTCCGCTTGTTTGTTCTTCTTTTTATTTTGCGATCACTTGATCTTCATCTCGGCGTACCTGTAAAGTGTACACTAGACCCTGCTCAGTCGAATGAGGAAGGTATGGATAATAGAGACAAATTCTGCTTGGTATTCTAAATCGCTTTCTTTGACACTAGCACAAGGGCGAAATGTAACACGATCTCTCTCGGATGTTTCAGACTGCAGAGTATAAGATTTAAGCAGAGATTGTTAAACTATGGGAAACAACGCCGCAAAGGTCCCTCCCGCATAGGAATGGAACTGGCGCCAGATGGCTTGCTGAGCTGGGTTGACAAAGCTGTATGCTCATGGTTCGTTCTGCAGACTCATGGAGTGACGGCCAGAGGGTCGGCCATGAGCCAAGGGGTTTGGTAGTTCAGGAGTTGCGGAGAGAGTGACGAGGAGAAGCAGATCGATGACGAAAGTGTCAACAACAACAATAATTCTCAATTCAAAGTTATCCTTTAAGCTCTGAACGATTCATACTTCGAGCCTCTCCGAAACCACGCTTCAGATCCCGCCTTCTATTCCGCTCACCTCTCCTTTCTGGATTGCGATGAAACGAACCACGAAAACTCTGCCACAAGGACCTCGGAACTCGAAGTTGAGGGGTTTTCGGCCCTTCACCCCACACGGAAGTATCTCATCCTGCACCACAAACTCATGCTCAAGCCTCTTCCACAGGGGAATAAAAGCTTGAACCCTATTCCACGTAACACTCTCCCCCTTTCAAATCATACATCTCTCCAACCAACACACGTTGCGCATGTTTCAGACTACGGCATAAACGATGCCTCTCGCCTCCACACCTAGAGCAATCCGTGTTGCCCTAAAGATATTGCTGAAATCTATTTGTGTCTCGTGCCATTCGTTGTCGATTTGGTTGATCAGACTGCGGCGGTAAGTGGATGGATTTGGACTGGCGGAGAGAGTTTAGATGAGGTTGGAGAGGGAGGGGAGCGGTGGGCTTGGTTGTAGGGTGTGTCATGGGAGCGTTGGCGAAGTGTGAGGTTGGCGTTGGGTGGGTAGAGTGAGGCGAATGTTGGGGGAGGGTCGGGGGTGTTGGGCGACATGGCAGGGGGGGTAGCTCCAAAGTTGTAGAGGAAGCAAGTTCTGATGCCAAATATATAGTTATGAAATAAAGGGGGAGTCTGAGGGAAGAGCAAACAGGCAGTCCACGACACTGCAAGTAATCATTCAAAGAACGGCGAAGCGGCGTCACGCTGAGATACGCATTGTTGCATCGATGCCACACATTCTTAAATTGTGGTCTTTTCTTTCTGAAAGGTGATGCAAGAAATTACACTGCCCATGTTTTGAAAGGCTTAAATGCTTTGAAGAACAGCTTTCATGAGTTACTGAAAGGACTTCCCGTTTGCCTTCTCTTTACCAGGCTCCCTTCAGTAAATCGCCGTTTTATTTGGCCACAGTTCATCATGTTTCCATGTACTTTATCTAACTCAAAATTGAAAAAGGATATCTAGACGCAAAATTTCTTTTCCAGTTTTTGCATCTCTCTCTCAAACCATCAAAACAATGGCAACCAAGACTCCAGCCATCGCCTCCCCGTGCTACCTCTACCCTTCGCAAGAGCCTCACCACAAAACCCTACGACCAGGGCCCACAAATCAAGTTCCTCCTTTCCCATCCGTCACCCACTCTATCACCATCTGCATCTTTCACCACTCCTCTCCTCAGCGACGAATGGCAGAAAGCCCAGAACGAACTCAAGCTCACCTTCATCGCAAACACAACCTGCCCCAAGTGCGTCACTAGGGGGAGCTCCAATGGTTTGAAAAAGCGCAAGGCATTTAATAAAATAGTGGTCTATTGTGACAGCACTACGTATTAGGGTCTCACGCAATGAAGACCCTACGCAGTAAATGCTGAATTGACGAATATACTAAGATAAGGAGAGAAGGAGAAGGTTCTGCAAGTACACGAAGTCTAATATATATCTGGAACGCGCTCGCTAGGCTCCCAAGGCGCGTGACTCGCGCGCGGGCAGCACGATCAGGTGGCATTCGCGAGAACTGTCACAGTATGCAAAGAAGCCCGGGATTTCGTCTTAAGGAGCTACGATAGGGTCTACAAACGAGCACGAGTCGACTTGAAGAGTTATACTGGGCTCTACGAAGATAACTCTGCAGATCCAAAGGCTTCCAAGGTTATTCCCGGTGGACTTAACCCAGTGAAGAGCTTGTTATGTGTGGGAGCTGTCAGCACCGACTGTGCTGTTTGGACTGATTATAACTGCAAACTATGTAAGCATTACCCGAATTTTTGCTTCCTATTTGAACCAACTTATACTGAAAGTATTAAGACTACAGTGGAGAATGGTGCATCCACGAGAAGCAGAGAAAGACAGGACAAAAGATAGGGCTATTGATGAGAGATCCATAGCATATTATTCTTCCTTTCTTCCTTGAGATATAGACATTTCTCTTGTATAATAGCAGGCTCCATCTCATTTTGACCCAATCCCATCATTTGATTAGCCTAGTTTGTTATTATGAGACTGCAATAGGAAATAACTATGTCAAATGGCCCCACGCAAGTGCCATTAGTCCAGATATTTGTCAATTAATGCAATTTCTCAAGCCAACATCGTTCATAGACTCAGTACCTCGCATAATTCTGACCAGGAAGCTCTGCGGTCACAGGGTCATGACTGATCAAAGGGCGCTGACTGGTCAAATGACCCTGAAGCTCTTGCCTATCCCTATACCCTTGCAGCTCAGGAGGCTGTGAAAAGTAGTTACTCTCGATCCCTTCTATTGGTGGGCTTCTAGTTGAAGTTGGAGGACTCGGAGAAGTGTTCTGTTGGCTTGATTGAGATATGTGAGCTTGCTGTGTAAGATTCACAGGTCTTTGAACTCTGGCATTGTCCATTTCCTGGCGCTGTGAGGAAGTCCATGGAGAGACTGATGCAGGTTCACTTTGAGATTGAGGTGTTGTCAGAGCTGCTGAGCTTTGAAGTTGTGCGATTGTGGCTTTGTCCTTCCGTCTCTTTAATAAGAGAAGAGCGATCAGCAAGACGACTGCGATTCCGGCTACGCCTGCTCCGGTGCCAATTCCGGCTATTGCGCCTGTGGAGAGAGGAGGTGACGGATTGACCGGGTATTGCATAGCATAGACAACGTTCACAATTGCGGAGGTTGGCTTCTGGGACGTTGTGGACACAGCTGAGCCTTCAGCGGTACTACTTGATGGCTGGGCTGCAGACGTCGGCGAAGGAGATAAGCCCTGATCAGATGCAATCGTGCTTAGAGAAGGCGTATTGTTCGTACTGGTAACGCCGAGAGATGAGGAGGCTTGGATTTGAGATGGATTGCTCGAGTCTTCAGTAGAGCTAGCCGTGGTTGGTATTGGTGGTGGGACAAGATTCGAGGTAAGGGTGCTATAACAAGGGACCTGGCCACCAAGAGGTCCATTCCACAGTAGAAATCCACTTTCATTTCGAATCAGCATTAGTCGAAAGACTTATAGTCAGATTTAAACTCACGAAGGACAACATCCACCAGAGACTGTTTGATAGTCGTCAGGACACCGATTTAGGGTAACCTGAGCTAGTTGATTTGGAACTGGATAGTCCTGCGAGTAGGTATAGGAACTGCTCTGGGCTTGAGCATTGCCACTGCTACTCTTTCCAGCATTGATAGTAACCGTTGAATAACTTGTAGGAACTTCAGTGCCAGTTGTGATGGTAAGAGTTGCTGTAGTAGCTGTGATGATAGTAAGCGTTGTGGCAGTGCCGGTTATGGTAGTGACTGTTGTCATAGTGGCGCTCGTGATAGTAAGCGTTTCCCCAGCACCACTTATGGCAGTGACTGCTGTGGTAGGGGTTGCAACTGTAAATGGGCAGCAGTCTGTTTTGTCCGTGACGCAGCCAATAAAGGGAACCCAGTATGCAGTTGGGCCATCCATGAGTACATATTCCGGTGTTGTACAATATCCAAGTAAGAGGGGTCCAGATCCAGGCCATTTCGGAATTGGGGTGTGACTTGAAGACATGGACGTTTGGAAAGTTGTCAAAGGAGGGCCCGAAACGGTATTGACTCCAGTAATCACATTTGATGTTGTGGAAGAAGTCTGACTGGAACTTGATAAATCTTTGGTCGAAGAAATCGTGGATATTGTGTTAGAGCTGACTGTACTCGATGCACTCGATGCACTCGATGCACTTGATGCACTTGATCGACTCGTGGAAGTTGATGTCGAATGTGAAGTTGAAGATGGAGCTGGAGATGATGTTGTCCTAGCAAGTGTGCTTGATACTGGAATCACAGAGTTCGAAGTTGCTACAGGAGTCGTGGATACAATCACCACAGAAGTCGTGCTGTAAGCGGACGACCCCGCCGTAGTTGCCGATGGTGTGTAACAAGTCAAAAAAAAGGCCAAATCCTGAAGGTAGGCTACGGTTACTGTTAGACCATTCAGAATTTGTCTTGGAGCTATTGTTATACGTCCCTGATAAAGTAAAGCAATTTGATAGTATTGGTGCTAAGCATGTCCCCAGAGATACTTCGAAGGGGACCAGAGTCTCACAACAAGAGGGATCTGTAGGATCCGAGCAAGAGGGTTCAAAATTACATTGCGACACCGCCGACGAGAAAGCGGACTATTGACCATATTATCAGTAACTGTAGCTGCCATAGTTGGATTTGTAATCGAATCTAGTGTCTAGGATAATTGAATATGCCATCAAACTGCTTGAGATTGACCTGAGCTAGTGTTTTAAGCCACACTGGTAGTAAAGGTCAAATATTGGGCTAAAAATGAGTTGGGCCGCAGGATTTGAGCTTCTTAGCCAGATAGAAGTACTCACAGTATCGCAGTCAGAAAAATTCCCCACTGGAACAAGTTGGCGAGCCAAAATATTATTTGGTAAGCTTGGTTGATTCATTTTTAGAACGTCCACAATCGCTTTTCGTTTCGTGTCGCAAAATTTCTTTGATGAAGTATTCGGGAGGGAGTGCGCTGAAAAGCTAGCTTTGAAAGCGAAGGACAATACAGCTCAAAGTCCGTTGAGGTTGCATGAAATCGGAATCTGCGAGAGATACAAAGAGAGTTGAAGAAAGCCGGGCACCCATATATATTACCGGCAGCCTTCTCAAGTTTACAACCCATTGGCACAGACTCAGGTTACTTTAGGCGGGAAAACAGCCTCATGACAAGCATCTGTGCTAATGAACTCTACTAAGAATGTTACCTTGCATGTGGCTATTGGGGAGCTATTTAAACGGTGTGGGAAGGCTGAAGGACTGCCATCAGAATTGGGTAAACCACATTATGAGGCTTATTGGCTTGGCTTGCCGACCCCTGTAAATGGAGCATGTGTGCAGACGGGGTTGCTCATCATTGGCAAGTAGCCGAGTAGGATCAAAACAACGAGTTTCTCGAGCAGCACAGGATCACGAGACAAGGATTCCATTGGTGGGATAGGAAATGGGAGGCTGGAGCATACAACCTCTCAGCCCAAAATATTGTAGCGAAGCCTGGGTAAAAGTGGGACTTCTAAACCAGTTTAGGTCGTTTTGGCTGTGCCAACCTGGGAGCCCCCCGGGCCTCGCTACAAATATTTTAGGCGTAGAGGTAGTAATGGGAGATATTTAGCCTGTGCTTGGTCTTCTAAAATATCTCAATATTATTCACAATTCAATGTGATACATTTTCTCTAACTTAAAATTTGAATAAATGTTTTCATTCTCGAAAGAGTGAGAACAGGGGCTCGCTTGAGGCGTCGAGCAAGCCCAAGACTGCACGGGTCAGGCGCTAAAAAGATGCAACGGTTAGGGCTTATTCCCCGTACCCCAGAAAACTTCCCGTGGAATTCAGCCTCCTCCACCGCTCTAAGTTATATTTCCACCTCTCAAACATCTTCAGAACGCAGGCTGGACGAGCTCGTCCCTTTGTCTCCAGTGTCCATGATGAACACCTAGGTAGGCTTATGCTGGTTCGCTATGATCTAGATGGAAGTTAGACGAACTTATCGTGCTAACGACATCACAATAGCGAAGTGATTACATAAGCAATTCCTGACAGATCACTAGGGGTTGCCAGAATTCGCTCACCAGCCGAAAAGATAACATAACAACCCGCCAAAAATTGAGTTTTCAAAAAATTTTCTGGGCCAGATTTAAAGGCCTATTCTTCACGATCAATTTGGTATATTTTTTCAACCGAACTGGACCCAGAGTCGTAAAGTTATTAAAGATTCGATTGTCTACCTGCTGAGCGAATTTTGTCAACCTTGGCGGATCAGAATCAAGAAATCACTGGATGCCTTACATTGCCTCAGGCGTGTACTTCCATGTCGTTTAGCCGCTTCAGGTTGGCCATGGTCTGGCCAACATAAACCCCTTGGACGACTCGATGTTCATTATTCGTACCTCCTAATGACGCAAAGATTGAAGGAGTAATCAGCTCTGTAGCGACAGCGGATGTAGGGAGCCAGAAGGAGGTTATTGTCCGCCACAGTCAGGCACATTGTGTGCATTGATCGATCGAAAACCAACCTCCCTACATCCTTCAAGACAACACCTGAGGATCCTGCCCCCCCTGCGCTGCGGACTCCGAAACTCCCCTGCTTCGACCTCCGCAATCCGCAAACTTCAGCTCGATTTGTTTGAGACGTCCAAGAACAAGCCATTCGACAATCATATATTGAGGCGATAGAAAACATTCATGACAGCCGACAAAACAAGCAGTCGACATTCTGCGAAAGGAATTCGAGGAGCCATAGTCACGATAAATTTGTCGCAAAGCAATGGTAAGTTGACATTGCTAGAAAGCAGCCTTTCGTGCAGACTACAGAGGAGGCCAAGTCCAGGCCGTTGACGCCCTTTCTACATAACTTCTATCCTGCTTTTCAAGCCTCGAGGAATTCTATGTGTCTATTTTACGGTAATGGGCGTTTCTTGGATGAGCCCCTATTGGCTGCCGCGGCAAGCAAAATCTGATACACCTGGAACTTGTCCCAGTGGCGCGATAGAGTTCCGCCTTGGCAACAATTGGCACCGGCTTTCCCTTTGAGCTGAATCAAGGGTCGTCAAGTCGATCAAGTGTAACACAAGCCTGGGGAAACCTTATATGGGACGCACCATCGATGTTCTACAAGTTTTCCTGCATGAGCCTCAGTCTGAGAACCCAGTCTTCTCACATACCTCTCTTTTCTGGCTCAAACTGGAATGAAGCTGTCAACAAACAAACTGCTCCCAACAAAAGTTGAGGGGCCTATTCTCCAGCTGCGGTTTCCTCCTAATCTTCCCTTGTTTCCAAAGCTACTTTATAATCTCTGCTCTAAGTTTCCATCCTACAGATTCACGAATGCAAAAATTTCTCAATTGTTGCCATCGTTCATTTTTTTTACTGGTTTCAAGTTAATGAAATCAACAACAACAAAACCAACCCAACTCCCTTGCCTTCATTCCTTGAATAATGGAAGGGCCTCCGCGAAAGAATGAATTCCTCCAGGAGAATCTTCTATCGATAGAGTGGGCAGGCTATTTCTACCCCGCGAAGACGCTGTGAACGGCTGGCTCCTTTCCACTTCAATCACAATGTTGAAGATGGGTCTTAGCAAACCTTTACCACCTCCGCCCTCAGCTTATCCTAATGGTCCATTGGATCCCAGGAGACCGACCAGATTGGCATCATGTCGGCCATCATTCAGTCAACCACAACATAGACTGTCGATGTCTTCAGATAGCTCTGACCCTGGCATGATAGAGGATCCGCCGTGTTGGTCTTGCTCGGACGCTACTGTTGAGGACCATCAGTCTTGGGAAGCCGAGCTTTGGGTCTCGTACTTCTGGTCACAAGACAAGGAAAATGTCAGAAGCCCCTTTCATCAAGTCGACCCAAGGGCAGGCCCACCATTTCGAAACGAAGACTCGACCCTATCTCCCTATAATCGTAATTTTGCGTCCTCAAATCTCTCTGGGCTCAATGTCAACGAATGTCCAGCTGAACTCCACCGCTCAGGCGCCATCCGCACACCCGGTCGCACACCAAAATCACTTCCCACCAACACATATTCTCTCTTCCCAGCAGTCTCTCCACCACCCGCCCAAAGTTATGAGTCTGCACACAAGTCATGGGCCCTCCGCTGCGATATGCAGTCTCAATCACAGCGCCCACCTCTCCGTTCCTGCGCACACACCACACCCGCGGACTGCAAGCCTCTTCCACCCTCCAACCCAAGCACCTGCAGTACGCTCGACAATCGCAACTCCCTTTCCCACTCGTCAACTTCTTCGGCATCAGGCCTCTACATGCGCTCCGCACCTGTATCCCCGGACTTCGCATCTCCACTCTTGGACTTAATGGAGAAGTCGTACTTCAACGATGATACGGATGACGAGAGCAAGCTTGCGGCGCTAGCAACACGACTGCATATAAGGAGCTCGAGTTCGAATAGCCCGGGTCCCTGTGTGAACAAAGAGAAGTCATTACGAAGCCAGAAGAGTAGGAAGAATTTAAAGAGCGCAGGAGATGCGTTCAAGAGCATATTTGGTATGAGAAAGTCTTGGGGTGTTGTGTAACGAATATGACATTGCTGTTTTTGTGTATGGTGTTCAAAATGGAGGCTGATCATATGGGAGGGTATTAGATATGCATTACGAATTATGATTATCATAGGATGAGATGGGATGGGATACAGGATGGCGGGGCATGTTGATCATCTTTGCTGGCTGGTTCGAGGAGGATTCTTATACTATCGGACACACAGGGCGTGTCATATGTGTGTGCGGA
Organism: Gamarada debralockiae; assembly: GCA_002803225.1. Lineage (NCBI taxonomy): Eukaryota > Fungi > Ascomycota > Leotiomycetes > Helotiales > Hyphodiscaceae > Gamarada > Gamarada debralockiae. The sequence goes on along the minus strand of NXFV01000763.1, from coordinate 23,078 downwards.
GTTTTCTTCTACAGGAAGCATAACAAGGGTTAATCTTTGCAGAGAAGACACTTAGGACGCGGAGTAACGTAAAGGTGATGGTGCTATGCCATTAATTGGAAGTATGCAAGGGAGGTGTGTCGCTGGTGGCGAGACGACACTGGGAGCATAGAACCACGCCAAGGTGATTGTATCTTGGCATTTGGAGGCATAAGAAGAGGACATCGCTACAGCGAGAAGATATTTGGGGCATGGAGTCACGCAAAGGTGATGGTGTCCGTCATGGTTTGGGAAGATGTCTCAAGAAGTCCTTGGGATATCGAGTCACGCAAAGGTGATCCATGTCATGGCATTTTCAGGCATTAAAAGATGGTATCGCTACATCGAGAAGTGTATTGGGACATGGAGTCACTGGTGTGTATCAATCATTGTAATGTATCATTGAATTATGACTGTTCTGCCAACCACACATATTACGCTGATTAGTCCATCGCATACGGAACCACACTCTCTCCTGTTGAAATTTCATAAACGATCATCAATTTGTTGCTTTGCTTCCTTCAGCTACCTCCTTCGCTCTGAAGAGTTCTTTGATAACATTCCAGCTCGCAGGATGGTGCCTTTTTTCTGGACTCCTTTTGTTGGTGTTACCAAGGGTCACATTCCTGAAATTCAAATTCACCAACACACCATCGACGCATCGACCAATCAACAAATAAGAAACCAACTTCCTGAAGAGTCACCCTGGCAATCGCATGCAGTCGGACACCCCGAGAGGAGACTCCAAGCCGAGGTCAGCTTCGCTTTCGACTCAGTCCTTCGTGTTCCCAATCTCAACCCAAATCTGAAACACTGTCTTCCGTGACACCTTCTTCCGATTCTTCTTCAATTCCCTTTCATAAATATTATTCAAGTTTTCTCTCATCTGTTCCCATTTTTCCTTGCTCCCATATCTCTCCGCGACGAAACTCTGCCTGTTGCCGAACGATACAGAAAACGTGAGTTGTGTCAACGATGAAGGGGATATGCCTGACTTGGCCGCGAAGAGGGTGAAGAACTGAGGGCCGTTTGATTTTTCGAGGACTGAGAATGGGACCATGTTCTCAGTTTCAAAAGCGTATTCTAGGTCCGGTTTTTGGAAAATTAGGACAAGCCTCTCGACAGATATATCGGAAACCGTCGCAGACGAGGAAGAGCGGGGTTCGAGACAGGTGTCTGATGAGAGCTTGATTGGGGTAGTGAGTTCGGGGTCATATCGCATGTGTATTGGAACCAAGCTGTATGGACGTCTTCGATTTTCGTTGGAGATTTGTATTGGGGAAGGACTTCGAGACGGAGGAGCTGGCTTCTGAGTCGGTGACGAACTTACTGGCTGAGTTGAAGATACTCGTGGCTCGTCTCTTTCCGCAAGCGGGGATGCAGAGCTGTCCGGTAGACATAAATCCGGAATTTTCGGGGCTAAAGATTGGGTCTCTTCCTTGTTGGTTTGTAGCTTTGGTGGGCTGATGGTAGGAGACAAGTGTGTTTGTGGTATGTGAGGTGGAAGTGAGGATGTCTCGTCAGACTGAGGAACTGGGCTTGACGGAGTCGCAGCAGGGCCACCCGAAGACGCCACAGGAGACTTGGATCTTTGAATTGGAAAGCCAGTGGTCTGATCAGCATCCAAATGAAGAATATTCTTGAAAGGTTCGCTAGGGTCTGTCGAGTTAGGATCAGAAGCTGGCACGGGTGCTCGAGGAACAGGGGAGGAAATGCCGTGAGTTGGTTGCACTTCATTCACCGCACTGGAAATTGGGTGCTCTGGGCTGATTGAAGTGGCCGGAGTAGAGTCTATTCCCTCGATGGAGGCACTTTGACTCCTGGAATGCTCATGATATCTTGTAAACTGAGTGTCCATGTCCTCTGGAAACATTTGCGAGTTAAAAGGCTCAGGCGAAGATAGCGATTGCTCGCTTGGTGGTGTCGGTGTCATTTCCGCACGGGAGTTCGAAGTCCCACCAGCGGTGCTATCTTCCTCGGGTAGGATTTGATTTTCCATTTCGTAGGGCAGAAGCAGTTCTAGCGCTTCTGTTAAAATGTAAGACTCATTCATAGGAAGCGATATTTCGTCGTCGAAACTGCGATCTTCAACGAACAGTGGCAAATATCTTGCAGGTCTGTTTGAGTGTACGAAGCCGTTTGCGCCTTCCAATTGGTTCTGTGGTTGAAAAAGATTAGCCAGAAGTCGGGCAACAATTCAGACATTCTACCATACCACAGTATCCCCCAAGAGCGCACTATCAGCTACTCTGCCTTCTCGTAGGGCACAAACACCCAGAGCATTCTCTGCAAACTCCGCGAGCTCCGACATCGACTTCATCTCCCTATGTTCGTCGCCTAGATTTGGAAACACCACTGGTGATTGAGGCTTCTGAGGTTTTGGCACTCTTCTCTTTCGTCTTTTCTTTGGTTTTGAAGCATCGGAAGTATCGGAAGAATAGGGAGAGTCGTAAACAGGCCCTTTCCACTACAAACTATCAGTACGGAAGTCTCAAGTAGGAGAGGGCAAGATAGAGCAGGTGACATCCAGATGCAGATCACGCTACGCAGCACGATCCGCAGATAGGTTTGATAGGATACTCACATGTTCAAGGCGGCTATCCCAAAACTTTTTGAAACGTTCTGTCTTTATCGGTCGTCCATTTTCTTCGAAGACAATGAAGCGCCGGTCCCCGAAGTTGGCGGTAAGTTCCACCATTCTCTCGCGAACCCGGGTTTCGAGTTCTGCACGTTGCTGCTCGTCGGTAATTTCTATCTCAATTTCTTCTGCGAGCCGCTTGGCGATATCTCGAACCATCTCTTTCTGCAATTTGGTAGAAAAATAGATATTTTTGCTGTGCAAGATTCTTTGCAAAATTTTGTCGGCAAAATCTGGCCAAACGGTTCCCTCTTGGCCCTGGGGCTCACAAATTATTCAGCGGAGTTCAACTCTTTGGAACGGGTTGAGATACCTTGCAAAGCCATTCAACTATTAGCTCTGTACTATTTGGTGGGATTGGTTGAGGTTGTAGGTTCTTTATATATGTACGACCATCGGAGGCAGAAATTCTTTTGGGAGCTTCCTCCCATTTCTTTGGTCCGTCTTGGTTCAGATCCAAAGACCACGAATCTGTGTCGGTATCATCCATTTCTAGTCGAGATCTTGACTTGGTTTTCGGAGGTCTTGGGCGTTTCTTAATCTCAGCCATTGTCCCTGATTTTGCCCTGCTGTTACGTTTCGGAGTGCTTGCTTTCCCTCGTCTCTGCATTCTCATTGTGTCGGCATAAAAGGTATAACAATGCAGTTGGAAGAAAATGAAAGGGAAAGTCAGAATCAACTCTCAAATCAAGGTTGTGCCTCAAGGTCCTGTGAGGCGGCTCTACTCGCGGGTCACTATCTGTCAATCCTTTGGGCAGAAGATAAGCCTTCGTAAACCTGGAGCAGCCGTCGAACCGGTGTGATAAACTGCATGGCGGGGTATAAATGTGAGACAAAAGGCCAGGTTCGCTGACAGGGTACGGGTGAATGCCTGCCAACGATCCCCAAGACATAGGCGCCACTCGCAGACATCTTATTTGGAATCTACTACGAGATAGCTGCATAAGACGCCCTCGACTCACTTGTATGGACAACTCAAAGCAATATCAAATTTCGATGTGCGGCTTATTGCCGTGTGTAGCCTTAACCACATGTCAGTAAAAGCTAGAAGCAGGAACCCTGTTGTTAAGAAGCTTGATTATAGGTGTACGAACGTGGCCAACTAACACTAGTCAAGGATCGGACCATATGAGTCGGGCGTTGTCCAATTTCTGTGTTGCAGTGAGTTCTTTCCAGCTTTCCCCTTCCGGCTCCCCTTCTGGAAACCCCTCCCGAGAATCGTTTTTGGTGGCCTACCGGGACTCCTCCAGACCAGTCGATGATTACCATTCCGAGCCGTACATTACTTTCGTAAAAAAAGGCTCTTTCTGGATTTGGATTCTTCTGCAGGAAAGTGAGCGGTCCACTCACGTTCCACCGTCGAATCCTGAAGTCCAATCAACAAGACTGGTAGCTCTCGTTCTGATTCTTGAACTCTTGCAACAATGGTCAGCGACAATTAGTGAAGAGCGGGGTAGAAAATAGGTGGCTGGGAGCTAAGGAGACTACTTCTTCACCGGTCGTCACCTGTGTACATCCGTGCAAACCCGACTTTAATTCAATCGGTAAATTTCATTTAGACAATTACGAATTGTCAGTGCACTTATCATGCTATTGGAGGCCAGGAAATATTGTGCTTTATTCTCGTAATCGCGAATTTTCTAAATGGTTCACGGCAAGGAAAGTACAGTTGAAGATGAAGCTTGACAAGCGAAATTGAAACCCAACTGGGTTTAAGCCGGCGCTAGTTTCCTCCTATTCTGCCCAGGCAATTACCGCAATAGACGCGTATGATAGTCACACCCTTCCAGATTCGACCAGTCTTTGTAATAATTGTTCCATCTAAGTCAAGGGTTTACAGCCTAGATCCTTGAGATCAATGTCACCCACAAGGCATCAGGATCAGAGGCACCCACGTCGAGCCTGCTTGAACAATTGCTACCATTAGTTGACAATTGTCAGACGCCGCTGAATCTATTCGTATTACATCGAAGTACATTTCGTAGTGTCTGATGCAGTCTGATGCCATGTTAGAACCATCGTGACTGAATCTCCGTTCCTAAAGTTGCATGCGGAATACGTGACGCAGATTCTAAATTTCTAATAGACCTCGGGGAGACTTTTATGAGTCTTCCCCATGCAGTTAAACTCAGAAATGGAATAGATATGTTCAATAGTGGGCTCACATTAAACGAACATACACCAAGTTGAATACAATGCGAATTTGTCGCCGCTCCTTGCTGTCTGAATTGCAACGCTTGAGCTCTCTTCGTCGGGCTCCTGAAGTCCCGATAATCATCAATAGACAAAATAAACGTAGCATAATTTTGTTCAGAGAATGTCATTCCCACTCGTCCTGGCTTTGCCCAAATTCCCCAACCTTTAACCACTACTTCCAATTCTGTCTCGTCGGGGTTATCCTTCCGCTCAAACTGCAAGAGGTTGCGTAACCGCTTGTTGAACTTCTCACATGCCTTCTCGCCTTTATATCTCCTCACCACGAAATCCTGATTATCTCCAAAAGATACGCGGAAAGTCAGCCGTCATTGATGACAGAGGAACCCCAGAATGGTCCGCGTAGATCTCAAAGAATTTGGTGAGGCTCGAGTCTCTGAGATCTTTTAATGGCAGAGGGTCATCGTAATCGAGAGACTTGTCCGCTTTCTGTAGAATGAGTTCGAGTTTTAGGCGAGGCTCTTCTTGCACAGGTTGGAAGTTGAACCGGTGATGGAGTCCGTGATGGCGTCGCAGGATCTTTTGCGGGCGGAAAGCCTTGAGCTGCAGCCCTTGATATTCCCTGACCTCTCGCAGGAGATATTTTCCTAAGCACTCGAGGCGAAGATTGCGGTGTGGAGGGGAGAGTGTCATCTCAAGGACTTGTCTGGACTTGATGCAAGATCGGAGGACTGCCTGGTGGGGCGAGAGCTCGTTCTGCTGGGCCGTGTGGAGTTGAAGGAGCTTCTCTAACTCGCGCCGGTTGGTTGATTCCGATGGTTGGAGAATGTGGTTCCCGGTTGGACTCAATCGGTGTGAAGGTTGGGCTTGAAGTATTTTGTGGATTCAAAAACTGGCAAGGCGGTGTTGTAGGGCGCTTGAAAGGTGGGGGTGGCATTTTGTCATTCTGGTTTGCAAATTTCCATTTCGAGGGTGTTGGCTTCGTTGAAGTTCGTTCTGGTTTGCTTTCGGGATTGCTTGATTGCTAGCAAGGTGATCTTGGGGTGCTGGACCAGGTCGGGTATATTCCACTCTGGTTGGCTTTGAGGCTGTGGACGAAAGCACTGTGGAATTGGGGTAGACTGCAGAACATAGAAATGTTGATCTTATCCGAATGAGGTATTGGGGGAGATTTCATATCGTTATGCCCCTGGTGGGATTGATTGAAGGTTAGGAATCCTCTGAAATGGATGATTCGGAGGAGCTGGAGTCGTAACGAAATTTTCGGAGTGTTGTTGATAAGCACCATGAAAGTTTGGATTTGGTACACGATGGTCTCAGTTCCTTTGTTCTCGCGGGCACGAATGACCTGGAGGATAATCAAGAGTTTGGTTTGGTGTGCCGTAGCAGTTGGCGGGAGCATTTAAGGTGCGTTGATTGGCGAGAATGTTGTTTGACACGGAATGAGAATGCGATGGCTTTGAGGTGATATACTCGTAGTATCCATCATCGCTGGTCCAACTATTTGAGGAAAGGTGTTGATCTGGAACGCAGGAGATGCCAAGACTACACTATTGGGATTGTTCATCCGCTGCATCCCATGGACCGCTTGAGAATTATGCAATGTCGGAGTGTACGGGGCGACGGGAGAGCAGAGGCTGACCCACAGTGTTTGCAGAGAGTATGTGCCTCTTGCTGTTGAATATTGGTTGGGAAATCTGAAACCGGAAACCCGCCTTGGTCGATGGAAATGGTGGCCCCTGTGGCGATGACTGGATCGTTTGTGTCGGGTGACAGTTATCCGCAGCCTCACGCTTTCTACGAAATTCCTCAAGGTCTTTTTCGTACTGCGCACGAGTATCATGTGAAACAGCGGAAGAGCTGAAGGTGAATTTGGTGATGAGGGGTTGGATGATTGAGAGGCGGCTTGGGCATAGTCTCTGGTGCAGTCTTTGATCTTGCTCCAGGTGAATGAGCGGCTGCAGCCGTTTGGATTAATAGAGCAGTAGAATGTATTTGGTCGGACTGGGGTTGATGTGAAGGGGTTGAGTTGATAGCATTAGGCTCGTCGGCGGAGAGTGGCGTAACATGTTTGGTAGTGCTGCAATCATAATTATGTAGGGTATTCGCCCCAGTGTCCCCGGCTGAATTCCCACTTCGTTCACTGTTGACCTGAGTGCAGAGATTTTTTGCGTACGGGATCTCATTTAGACTTTGGGGGCGATGGACCGAGAGAGGCAAGATGAGTATTTTTCGCTTCGGTGCGCTATTTCTGGTGTGCAATCTTCATCGGCTGCAATGCCTTCTGCTTGCAATGATGGTGTCGGTGTTCGTGAAAGATCTGGAGAAATGAGATCGATTTGGGGTGTTATATCTCGATATGAGGTGTCAACCTCGATTATGTCCCCTGCTGTGGTCGTGGGCGATGTGAGTTCGTTGGACGCAAGATTGCAACCAATCGCCGCATCTGGTTGGCATAGGAAGTTTCTTGTTTTGTGAAATTAGCGATCTGAACTTTGGATGTTTCCGCCGTGGTTTGTGCCTCAACTTCCTCAATACGTAGAGCATGCTCTCTGTTATTTTCGCCTTGTTGATAGGCAATTTCAACTCCCAGAGCAGAGGCGGCCATTGATCCATGACCTACTGCGGCTTGATGTGGAGTAATTTCTCGAGCCGACTCAACGATTGACGCCCCATTCGAGCATGGAACGTGAGGGTCGTCTCGCAAGAGGTTCGGAAAGAGGACAGGAGATTTCGGCGGTGACAGTTTCCAAGCCGGTTCTTCCTCTTTTTCTCCTTAAGCTGACCAGTCGGGAACAATGTAGATATTTCCGCTCCAATAATCCTAGCGAATATCCCAGAATTATTCAAAACGCATTGTCTTCTTTGCTGTCCCATCAAGTTCGCAGTCGAGGAAGCAATCCCTGCCAAAGGGTTTCGTGTAATACTCCATTCGCTCTTCAACTCGATTTTGAACTTCTTGTACTGCAATCCGGTAATTCCCGATGCAAGCTAGTGCGTTTTCTCAACTGATCGATAAGGTCGCGAAAGGCTATCTCTTCCAGATGTAAGGAGAAGTAGAAGTCATGCTCGTGCATGAATAGTTGCAACGACGATCTGCTGAAGGTGGAAAAGCATATTCCGCCTCCATCAGTAGTTAGATCAATTGAATAATTTTGGCGGTCCGTGGAGAGCGTACCGTTTTCATTTGACAGTGAGTTCTGTTAAAAATCTATCCTCGTCTAGAGAACTAATCGATGTCAAGTATCAAGTACATCGTTTAGTGAATCCTCCGGGCACGTCCAGTCATGGGGCAAGGCTATACTTCGGATCTACCCCTAGTTCGCCATTGTCAACAATGTCGCTGTCATCTTCCTAATATCAGTCAGTTATTCAACTATAATAAGGGAAAAGGACTGTTTGGTCTTAAACTGAGAGGAGGGGAAGGTGATCTAGGTCTTTTCGGGATCTTCTTTTCCTTTGATTTCGTGTTCCTTTCAACATTGTCAAGCCCCTCGGCCTTCTCGCCTCGCTTTCCTTTCTGATAATTGGAGTCGGAAAAATATGAGCAACTGCTAGAATGATACTGTGTGGTGTGTCTTGCAATATGGTCACGTGATAGACGAAAAGTATGAAGAATGTGGTTGGATTATTAAGGCTGTAAAGATACTGGAGATACTAACAAACAAACAAAGTACAGTAGTCTGTACTTTATGGACAGAAATCCCTCTATGATTCATAGAACACGTCACACTGATCAAGTGAACTGTGAGTCATGTGATGCCATGTGACTCAGCTGGCAACACAGATAACCAGGGATACTGACTATCTGCCTAAAACCAGAGCCACTGATTACTCATTCCAACAGTGTGAATCAAGAGTTAGTAAGCAAAAAGCAGCAAATACTTACGTCGATTGGTCTTCTGGCCATTTAAGCCTGCTTCCAGAATTAGGTGACCAGAAATGGTCCCCTCGACCGTCTTCGAGGAAGTTGAAAGCACATTGCTCGACTTTTTGTATATCGACTGTTTAGCAAGGTGGTATTGCAGTGACACTGGCCTCATACTCTTCCAAATATGAGTAAAGTTCAGTCAATAGCTTCTTCGAATCGCGAGGTGGGCTGTTTTTCTCATAACCAAGAAAAGAGCACAAGTCTGCCAGATAAAGGGCTTTTAAGTCTGTCATTGCCAACGCCCTTCAGACGTTCAATTCTATGCAGACTCGTTCTCTCAAAATTGGCTATCTCTGAGGGTAGGTTTGAAAGAAGACTTTCCACAGCCAGAAGACATGTTAACAGGAACAGCACTAATAATAGGATGAGCAAATGGTGGAATCGTTTCGAAGAGTGCGCATCCATGTGGAAGGAACATTGAACAGAGACCAGGGTAGCAGAGGTAAGTAGCTAATAATATGCAAGAAGCCGTTAACACTCGTATGTGAGACGTGGACAGGCAGAAGCAACGTGAGTCACTAAATCAAGAGTCTCGATTTAGTGACCATACAAGGATTGGCATGCTGTTATCCTATCGTCGTTCGGATTGCGGTCTTGCGCGCGACAATCTCTAAAATCCTTTTAGGACTAGTAGTGTCGCTATTTCTGATGGGTGCGAGACCTAAGGATCTTGCATTCATTCTCTGGCTTCCCCGCCTTGCCAACCGTTAGTGGCTTGCAGTTTGAATTTGGCGAATTAGAGCATGAAAAGAAACTCAAAAAATCTCTTGCCTTGTTATGAAGAAGCAGGGTGTTATGCCGGTTAAATATTGTCAATACACAGCTCAATGAAGCCTTTCCAATGAAAGGAGGTTCCAGTAGATCGGGTACTGCCTTGAAAGCCTTTGATGCAACACATCAGCTTCATGGTTGGCACCTTATTGTCAATGTGATTGTTCCCATCTTCGCCTGCCCCATTGCTCGCACGACGAACCTTCACTCCGATTCTCCGACTACGCTCTTCCTAGATCATCGGGCAGGTACCTCCTGAGCATTCAAATAACTCATCAGCCCACGGCATTCTCAGTGGTGTAAAGTCGAGGACTGATTAGCCACAAAGAAATTGCGTTTCCTAAGTTGCAGAATCCGCAAAGCCCCACCACAGATCCAGAACGTCAAAACGGGTCGAGTGATTGAGCTTGTCGATGCCTGGAAATATGACTTTCTATTGCAGTATATTGGGACCTTGAAACGTCCAGATGTAAGATTAACTCATTGATCCTTTTCTTCGACACCAAAGGTTCCCGTGCGTACAACTGGTCCATGGCCTCGTTCTCCAGTTCTGTTTGGACGAAGAATTGGCCCGTGAGGTCCGGGTGCTGGCTGATCTTCCTTCTCCTCCTGGTCGATTCTAACACCTGCAGCACCATCTCGATTCGCTCTCCATACACCTCCTTCCTCACCACCAAACTCTTCCTTCTTCCACACTTCAACTTTCTCCTTGCATTCCTCCAGGGCTTCCTCGCCAGCTCTCCATGCTGCTTGACGATGAGGAGACGATACTGTAATCACGATGCTTTCCTCGCCGATAGGAACAATTCCCAGTCTATGAATCATCGCAATTGATGTTAGAAAATGTTTCTTGTGTATATTCTTGCATATTGAGAGCATGGTTTGAAGAGCACGCGGTTCGTAGGAAGTATATTGAAGCTCTTTCACTGGCTTTCCACCGAAATTGTCGCGAGTTGTGCCTCTAGGATGTTAGTAGAAGTCAAGATCTGGAATTTAGTTCCTTTACCTGCAAATAGAACGATTGCTCCAGCTTTTGGGCTTCTGACGCGGTCCATCATTGCTTTCGCATCGAGATGGTCGTGAGTCAAAGCCACATAGCAATCTTCTTCCTGTAATTCTTTTGCCATTGCAATCGGCTATGATCTGTAGGGTTGAAGTTGAAGATGTCGCTCGAGGAAAGACAAATTTTCTGTTCTATCATAAAATCCGATGATGTTGAAATGGGCTTTGGAAGCCGCATTATTGTTCTCCACTGCCGAGACGTGATTGGCCCCAAGCGACGCCAGAAAAGCGCGCCCGTCTCCTCCATGACTTTTCCCACAACACCACCTCAACTACGTCAATAATCATCTCACTCATATCAAAATGGATCGCATGCGCCCAGTAAGACCTTCTGGTCATGACTCGAATATGTACGACGATCAGCCTTACCAAGACGACTATTACCACAGCTCAACGTCCCAAGGCTATGGCTACCACAATTCGCGGAACGGTAATCGATAGTTGGAGATGGAAGTTACCTTGGAGCATGTGCTGATATTGGATGTCTAAAGAAACACAAAGAACACCTCCACGAGGACCTGCCGGTGATAAAATGTACAGCTCGGCACATCCAGATCGGGGACGAAGGGATGACCCATACCCAGACAGTCTTGAGCGCGATGGATATGAACGATCGAGATCACCGCGACGAGAAGGAAGAGGGCGCTATACGGATCGCGACAGAGAAGACTATAAGTCCCCACCTCGCGATAGAAGCCGTAGCCGCTCACCCTACTATGGCGCACCTCCAAATCGAAATGTTATTTTAGAGGGGCTCCCATTAGAGATGACTCAGGAAGACGTTGGCCGCCCCCGTTCCTACTTCTTTGTGGACTTTCTCACAGCGATCCAATCCAATTCTATCCTAAGTGCTCATCGAACAAATACTTGGAACTCTGGCTAAGCATAGGGATTGGCCACCTTGGCCTTGATTCGCATTTACAGATATCAAATGAACTTCTGCATGGTCTTCGTGTTGAGGGCTTAGAGGAAATCAGGTTGATAAAGGATAAGCGGACAGGTGAGTACAGTATCTATATTGCTGTATGTGGTCCTTCCTGACGTTGGGTTCTGCAGGTCAATCACGTCAATTTGCCTTTGCTCAGTTCGTGGGTATTCCTGATGCGAGACGATTTCTCGAAAAATACTATCCTTACATCTCACTCTATGGCGCATACGATCCGAGCCGATCCAAAGAGACAGAAGCTACCAAGGTTCGGATCGCGTTTAGTCGTGACAAAGATGATCGAGACAAGCCTGGCAAGAGCGAAGACGACTGGAAGTGTGAAGTGGTATGCTCCACGGCTTGCTTTCGATTTGTTCCCACTGACAAAGGGACAGTGCTACCTTGCGAACTACTCCCATAGAATGTTGTGTTTCCGATGCAATGCACCAAGAATCCGTAAGCACCCACATCGGCGCGGGGTTCAGAAGGCTAACAGAAGAAGGTGCTACTGCCAATGGTATTGTTGTCGCCCAATCTAATATGTCGGCTTTCTCGGGGTTTGCAACTACTGGCGACAGTGATGCCTCCCCTGACGGCACTGCGTCGCAATTTCTCCTTCTTAGGGGTCTTGAGCCAGGAGTGAACGAAGAACTCTTAGCCAAAGGAGTGTGCAAGCTCTATAAGACTAAACCTAGCACACCCCCAGCAGATACTCAAGCGACGAAGAAACTGAAGATCACATCCACGTCTTCCGATGCCAGTCTTGGCGCTAAAGAAGGATCTCTTCGCCGGGTCCTCTTAGTTCGAGACAGAAAATCAAATGATAGCTGGAGATATGGATTCGCCGAATTCGGTACTGTTGAGGATGCCCAAGCTGCAATGACCAAGTACAAAGCGTCTGACAAGTTCACCATATCCTCCAAGCCGGTTATGATATCGTACATCCACGCTGGGGTATTCGTTCCCGTTCTCCATCAGTTCGGTCCCGAATTTGCCAAATTTACATTCAGTCCATTGTCAAATCCGGCCGTCAAGCTCATGTATTGGGATGAAGCAGCATTCGTGAGCGAGCTTGTCACTGCTATGGCTAGCCAGGTCTCGGCCATCAAGAGCAAGGAGAACGATCATGCCAAGTTAGCTGCGGCGGCCGCAAATGAAGGTCTTGTTACTACAGGAAAGGATGGAGAGCCGAAAGCGAAGAAACGAAAAGTTGAGAAAGATGGTTTGGCTAGCAATAAGAAAGTAGTTGCGCCTCATCTCCAATTCTGGACGAACAGACATGCAGAAATACACGGCCTCCCACCGAAAGATGACGAGGACAACTCTGGGCAATCTGCAACTTCAAACACCGAGAACAAATTTGACAGGGCATCGGACGTGCCAATAAACCAAAGCTTTGCCGACCTAGATCGAAAGTGTTGTCTCCTATGTTCTCGCCAATTCAAAACAGAGGCCGAAGTCAACAAGCATGAGCGCATGAGCCAGCTTCATCGCGATAACATGAAGAAGGAAGATTTGGTGACCAGGACATTGGCCAAACTCAACAAGTCCACAGATTCAGGCCCGGATGGTTCTGCATACCGAGACAGGGCTAAAGAACGTCGTCATGCTTTTAACCAACCCAAACAACCTGCTGCGCAGCATAACCGACCGCCAAAGGATACTGGGGCTACATCTTCGAAAGAGAAAGAAGCTGAAGCCACACCTGTTCAGTCAAAAGGTGCAGCATTGTTAGGGAAGATGGGTTGGACTGCTGGAGAAGGATTAGGTGCGCAAGGCACAGGAAGGACGGATGCAATCACAACAGAGCTGTACACGCAAGGCGTTGGACTGGGTGCACAGGGAGGCAAGGTTGGAGATGCAGTTGAAGAAGCGCAGCGGCAGACGAAGAGCACTTACGCGGATTTCCTGAATAAGACAAGGGACAAGGCTAAGGAACGGTTCGAGAGTATGGAATAAAAAATAGTGGCATGGAAGGGAAATTCCAGAGGCTCTTGTACAGATAGTTGGAACTGATAGCAATACGCCTGCAATCCGTCGCAATGAACTGATAGAGCTAGACATGTATTGATGCGCCACGAGAAGATCCGGCCCTCGGGCTACCTGCCCCCAATGAACGCCACAAAGTTCCCCCTGGCTTTCCGACTCGGCCATGCACAACTAACATGAAGGCCTGCCCAGTGTCCGTTCACCAGTCAGTACCGGTTTGTCAAGAATCTCCAGTATGCGTGACATTCTGCTCTCGTGACTTCTGGATTAAGGCATCGAAAAGCGGGCACGAGTCGAAGGAATTTCTAATGCGACAAATTAAAGGAACTGCTCCTTCTAAAAGAAAATAAGCATCTTTTTCGGCAACAGCCAAATCCTTTTGCAAATAGTTTCAGGAGATGCTGAAAATAAGCAGTTCGTGAAGTTAGCGGAGATGTTTAGCGATGAGGCGTTCTTTCTTCAGCCGTCCCCTGCCCTGCTTCTCCAAGCTTTGCCAGTGGAAGAACAACCCCCCTCCACCCACAAACCTCAGGTCACTCACGATGTATCGTGCTTGTTCAAAACCCCTCCTTCCTACTTTAGAGGAAGGTACGGCGGCTACAATTGCTACATTAATCCGCGATTATTCCTTCACTAACAGGTAGCAATTGACTACATCTCCAGGTTTCCCACTCAACTATACCTACGTCTTTCTCACTGCTATTACGGTATCGAATACCCCTCACAATGTCGACGCTTGCAACCGCCCGCCGGAAGGTACTTGGCAAGTACCTCCTAGGGGCATCCGCGACGTCCCTCCACCGCCGAAGCCTCATGACCCTACCGTCGTTCTCCCTCGAAGGCAAGACATGTGTTGTAACCGGCGCAGCTCGAGGTCTAGGGAAGGAATTCCTCACGGCATTTGCCCTCAGCGGAGCTCGCGGAGCATGCGTTGACTTGTCTCTACAAGGCGGCAAAGACTCCATAAAACACATCGCCGAGCACGTCGCATCGCAAAACTCGACTTCATCCTCTTATACACCCGATCTGCGAGCGTACGCTTGCAATGTTACCTCCGAGTCACAAGTACAAGATACATGGGCGTCAATCGTAAGCGACTTTGGCAAGGTTGATGTCGTAGTTACGGCTGCGGGAATTGTGGACAATGTTGAGGCGGAGAATTATGCGTATGATCGGTGGAAGAAGATGATTGATATTAATTTGAATGGGAGCTTTTTGTTCGCAAGGGAGGCGGGGAAGTACTGGATTGAGCAAAAGATGAAGGGAAATTTGATATTGGTTTCGAGCATGAGCTCTATCATTTGTGTTCGTCCTCAGAAACAGGCGGCGTATAATGCGGTAAGCTGCCCTCGTCTCTGATATGGGCATGAAGTGGTTCAGCAAGACGAGCAAGCTTGCATATTGGTATGCTGGGGTTGCTGATTTCTAGGCAGTCCAAAGCTGCAGTCTCATTGATGGGTCGAAGTCTGGCGACAGAGGTACCGCCCCCAATATTGTTCAATCGAGCTCATATTTACTCACAAATTTTTTAGTGGGGATCCAAAGGCATAAGAGTCAACAATCTATGCCCAGGCTACATGAAGACGGACCTTATCATCAATCTGTTAGCGAAGGAAGGCAAGCATATTGAAGACAATTGGGTCAAAGATGTTCCCATGGGCAGGCTTGGGCATCCAAGTGAACTCCAAGGCACAATTGTTTGGATGGCGAGTGATGCATCGAGCTACCTTAATGGGAGCGATATTGTAAGTTCCACACAGCTGTTCCCTTGCGCCATGATCGCTAACAGCAGCCAAGGTCGTGGATGGAGGTTATTGCTGCTGGTGAAATCAGCTTCCTGCACAATCGCGAGAAGAAATCGCTAGACAACTCAGATTCAAGCATACCAAGTAATTCTAATCTTCAATCCTCGCCGGGAATAAAATCATTCAAGCCTTTGTTCTCGCCAAAAGTTGTCGCATTTCGAGAGTTCTCGGTCAACCAGCATTTGCCCAGCCTCGCTTCGCCTCACCGCCCAGTTTCAGAACACTTTGACGTCTCAGAACCGTCTCTTCCTATCTCGTATTTCCTGCTCTCCTTCTCCCATCTTCTATAAGATTGTCGCAAGTGCTTCTCATTCGCCAATTCCACACAGAACACGAGCGCCGAGCAAAATGTGACGTCGCAGACAGCTGAGTGTGGGGAAGCTCCTTGAACATGGAACGAGGTTGACGAACCTTTCAGCTACTCTGACAGGGGAGAGAATGGAATCTTATCTGATGTTGGCGGCCGTCATGGCATTTATTAGGCCCTCCTCTCGCACTTGCGTTGATATATCCTTCTTAAGCTTTTTGAAAAGTCTCGATTTTCGTTCGACTGCTGCGCAGATCATCACTTCCTTTTTTAGTGTGTATTCCATCTCGCAGGTCGAACTTTCAACTCCAAAAAGCTTGGTCTTTTGTATAATTACCGATACTTCCTTCTGCATTCAAGCTCCCGTACACATCAAAGCGATCTTCACTTCTTCCACTTCAAATCATCCGAACAAACTGTCAAACACCCCTCAAAATGCGCGCTTCATCAATCCTCTTCGTGCTCTCTGTGGCCTGTGCAAGCGCCCGTGTCATCCCTAGCTTTCTTCTAAGCACCACTTCTAAGCCTGGTATCGTTGCACGCACTGCGGACGAGTCGATAATCATTCGGAGCCAGGAGTCGACTGTTAGTCGGGGAATTCGGGAAACCATGATGCCGGGGAGAGGACCTAGGATGGATGATATTGTTGAGATTGAACTCACTCGGTAGCCTGGGGCCTTAGAATTCGTAAAAGGGAGGTCGGAGTTGGGAGGATGATCGGATTGGATGAAATAGCTCGATGGGTTTGATATCGAGAAGATGTGGGCATTAAGGTGTATGGCGTTTGGAGTCCTTCGAAAGCGCTTCGGGACTTTGAGTGGGGGTTTGGCGTAGCAATGTGTTGGATGGCGTACTCATTGTTCAAGCATTCAAGAGTTCACAGCAAGTACCAATATAAGTTTTGGACAAACGACATTTCATTCTATGTACTTTTGGTACCCATAATCTTCTATGAAGACACACTTCATAATCAAAAATTGCTCCGAGAGAATCAACATGAATCCTTCAGCCAGCATCAGAAGTTACTTCTGCGCAGTACTTTCTCTATTACATTAGGTCAAGTACCGCAAAATGGTACGTTGAGAGCAACAGACATCCATCTCAACTCCCCGCCACTCGTTTTCCAGACCACCTGAGAACAGAGCTAATCTACTCGAAGATTGGAGTCTTCGTAGCCTCACACTTCTTGTAGAGATCGACGTTGTCAGTAGCTGGGGTCTCGAGCTGTTCAGCAGGGTCGCGATTCTTGTAGAGATCGACGTTGCCAGTAGCTAGAGCCTTGCGGGGAGTGAGGGGTAGTATCTCGCTTCTTGTAGATTTCAGCATTGCCAGTAGGTGGGGTTTTGGACTATTGAGCAATGTCACGCTCCTTATAGAGATCGACGTTGCCCATTGGCCAGAGTCTTGGGGGGTTGAGGGGCGACGTTGCGCTTGTATATGCCGACCTTGCCGCTGACCGGAGTCTCCAATGGCTGGGGCACAATATCACACTTCTGGAAGACGCATGATCCTCGAGCGCAAATGTTCCAGCCATATTGATCGTTGGAGGTGCAAGAAGCGTTGTAACCACCGCAGACTAGGCGATAAACTCTCTTCTCGCCATACATAGAGACGATACAACGCCATTGATGCAATCAGAAGACGATACGCAGGGTGGTCCGAGAGGAGTTGCTCTCATTTGGAGTCGGGGTGGCTATGATAGTTGATGAGGGCTTGGTAGTCAATAATGGTTTGGGACCGGTGCAGAAAGTCCAAAACAAGCGTTGGAAGTACACTGATCATCAGAAGTGCAAGAGGCTTCGTAGCCACCACAAGGAGTAGACACCTGGAGCCAAAAGTTGAGGGGTGAGCATTTGATATATCAGAATCAGTATATGCATAATAAGGAAAGCACTATGGAGACGAAAAGGGTTTAGAAGTTCCGAGACAACATTCTGCTCAAAAAACATTCCAATATGTACAGACTTCTGCAGCAGAACTCGTGAAATATTTGGGATTGTGAAATAAATCACTCCTGAATCTACTAACAAGAAGCGGAATTCTCGCAAGTGGAAGAAGTGCGGCATGGTACGCCGGGAGGTGTAGTTGAACTAGCTGGGGCTGAAGTGGATGAGACAAGGGCCGCTGATGACGGACGTGGAGGACGAAATGACACCATTGGAGGGGGCGACGGGAGATCAATGACCGCCGAGGCGAGGATCAGAATGTCCAGGCACAGGATTGCGAGTCGCTCATTGAGAGACATCTTGATGCCCTGAGATCAGAAGACTTGGGACTGGGTCATTGTTAGCAATCCGAACCTTCGTGGTGAATTAATGTTTCAAACGGAGCTCCAATATGGAAGAAATTTTATGAAAGAAAGTAGTGAAGGTATTTCATTTGATACCATTTCGTACAAGAAGCCTCGCAGGATATTCTCTGCAAGATGTTCGTTCTGAGAAAGCTCGAGGGACGAGGGAGACGGGGAGACATAGGCGACGTGCGCCGGCCTCTTAACTCCAGCAGAAGCTGAGGAAATTTGAAACGGAGATATAAATTTATTTATTTATTTAAATAAATATATATATATATTGGTTTTTGGGGGGTTATTTTTGTTGTGGGGGTGCTTCTTTTGGGGGGGGGTGGGGTTTAAACTTAAACTTACTTGTTTTGATCTTGTTGATAGAAACGAATGTCGGCATCTTCTAGGAGTCAAGGGATTGCACAACAAAACAATGAAGTTATAGGACAGGAAAGAGAAGACGTTGGCGAGGAAAGAAAGGTAAGTGGAAGGAATTCAAGATACCTTTTTGCACAGCCCTGATTTCAACAGAGCTTACTTGAACTACCATAAGTATGATGTAACTCAGCTAGTGAATATTCTAGATGCCTCGCTCTGGAAGTATGGTCATTTACTACAAAGTCTACGCGAACCGACGCGTGGGACAAGCGATATCAGAGTCGCTCCAACATGGCCCAAGGAGAATCATTAAGTTCATGCTAGAGATTAAGTAGATCGAAGTGGAAAACCAATCCTCCATTGAGCAGAGCCTCATGAACTAGAACCATTTTTGGGAGACCGCATGTTCATGAACATGGGGACTGGCAGGAGTCTTGGCTAGCTTCAGTGTTCTTTCCACTTATCCACTATCAAGGACCATAAATGACCTTGTCCCTTGAAAACTTATGTAGCAAATTTACACCGGTTTCTGCCCATAAACTACATATCTGACGAAATCATGTTAGGGCTGCACTGTAGTATTGGACATAGTGAACTCACATATCCCAATATGCATGGATATCTTTTCGCTCCAATTCTTGCTTGACACCGACTAGGAATGTCTCCACATCTTCCTTCGACCACTGCAAAATACGCGTAAAGAGAGCCATGCTTAGGCCTTGGAGACCATCAATCATAGCTATCAAACTCCACATGCCTGTTTCTTCGTCAGCCACTTCTTCATATATAGGTTCTACTGCCAAATTGACAAAAGATGTCTCGCATTCGAGTTTACAGAGACCGAGGAAGTATAGAGCAAGAAGTATGCTTACCCAACTCTTTATGCTTTTTATCCTTTGCCCAAGAATTGTGCGGCCAAACATATTTGCGTTCCACAACATTACTGAAGCCGGCGATCTCTAGTTGAGATTTATACCACTTTGCACTGTTTATGGGACTTCCGGCTTTCTGAGTGGCCTCTAGCATGAGATCGGACCATTTACGCAGCGCAGAGTCACTTGGGAGCGATTCGTCGATAACTTGTACTGGGAAACATATGTCTGCTAGTTCGATATAGCCCCCGGGAGCCAGGTTCCTATTTAAGATAAACGTATGAGCCATTGAATCAACCAATGCTGGAAGATAGTGTAGTTCAAAATTCAATGAATATAAAGAATTCAAATATCTTACTCAAAGCTGTTCACAAAGAACCGTGGCCAATCTCTGATTGAAGCCGTCATCATACGGCTATAGATGAAATCGAACTTGGAGTTGGAATGCCGGGAAGATTCTATATTCCCTACTTGGAACTCTAGATTCGGTGGAACGAATCGTGGTTGAATAGGACTGAGATCGATGCCAACGACTATTGCTTCGGGATGCGCATCAGCAAATTCGATTGCCCAGATACCTGTACCAGTACCAACATCCAGCACACGAGAAATATTCTTCTTCTGTGTGATAGGAGACACAAAGGATTTGCCATCAAAGGTCAAAGAGAATAAATGATGTTGTAGATCCAAGCGCTCCATCTCAGGCTCGTCATTTGGGAACAGATATCTACCTGCCTTGTAAGCATGATAGGTTCTCCCATTCTCTGCAGGATATTTCATGCACTCCGACTCGACAGAGCATAAACTTTCGGTTTCAGACCGACAATCAATACTATCTTCTGCTTCAATCATTTCTTCTCTCCGATCTTCGTCTGTTTCTGGCGAGCAGCTTGCGTGCCTCCTTTTCACAGCTAACTCTCTACGTGAGTAGGTCACTGCCAGAAGATTTGGAGACTTGACTGGCCCAAGCGATATAATAGCGGGATGATGTGGGAGGTAAGGCCTCAAGGAAAACGGTAGAGATACGAGGAGCAATGTCGAGTTGCATTCGAATCCTGCCTCGACCTTG
Organism: Gamarada debralockiae; assembly: GCA_002803225.1. Lineage (NCBI taxonomy): Eukaryota > Fungi > Ascomycota > Leotiomycetes > Helotiales > Hyphodiscaceae > Gamarada > Gamarada debralockiae. Next base: position 2,878 of record NXFV01000763.1, on the reverse strand, counting down.
ACCTCCCTCGCAATTGTGGGTATCATTCTCAGCCAATCTGCGAAGAATTCTGGTGATAGATCTTCGGCCCTTATGTTGTCTTTTAATCTGACTGCGAAGAGCAGTCTCGGTCCACGTGTACTCACCAGCTGCGACGAATTTGGTGGGCAGCCTCCAAAGATGGCAGAGTCGCTGTGTGATACCGACCCAACCTCCGACACTGCACGATCATTCTGTGTTAAATGCTCTTCTGTAATACCTAGGTACTGCGTGATGGAAGATTCTGCCTCTATTTGGAGGCTCTGGCTGTTTTTATCCAGACATGGCCGCTTATTGGACGGTTCCGGCGACTCTCCGAACAGACGGCGTTTGTGTCTGACCGACTCCGCAGAATCCGGTCCACGAATACAAGGTTTGGGTGACAACCTATCTTCCCTCTCTGAGGATAGTTCTTGAATCGATAGCTGTATACTTCTTGGAAAGTGGTCGTCTTGCGTTAGAAGCAGATGGATCGGAGCAGGATAACGCTCATTGTCGATGCCTTGAGCCATATGATGCTGGGCCCGGCAGTATATGTGCGTATACAGTTCGACGACTGGAAATGATCTCTTCTTACTAAGAAGCCGTAGTTCAATCGTTAGCGCCTTAGTGAAAGAGTAATGCCCGACGCCATTTGCTGCCACATCAAATGCGCAAGCAGACATCAGCTCAGTTACACCATTGCCTTCACCTGCATCACCGATTCCTGAGGAACAACAATCTAACAGTATTAAAACATCACTCTGAGCCTGCTCGAGTGCTTTCTGTATGCCAGTCCAAGTAACTGTGGAACACGTTTCATTCCTTTTATTTTGACAGCTAGTAACATTGCTCATTAGACTGAATTTCGGTAACAAATATAAGAAACGCCAATGTCCAGAAAGTGCCTATATTTCAGAAGTGAGAACGCACCTGGTCCACACAAGATCTCTTGTCTTAGACAATCTGCCATGCCCAGCATAGTAAACTATCTTGAGGTCGTCCTTGCTATCGTCGTTTATTGCGACAAAGGTATTTATCTTTTCGCTAACTTTGGCATGGCTCCGTTTGTCTGGAATCTCGAAAACTTCTACGTCGTAGTGATATATCTCGTCAAAAACCTTTTGCAATTCTGCTATCTCGTAAGAGACTGGCAGCTTTGGATCTTCGGTCTGCCATTTGAATATCAGGACATATACCCTCGTGTATCTGGATCGGGTCTCATTGGGATAAACCGAGTTTGCTGCATTCTGAAGGCTTTTCGCAAAGTTCTGGAGGCTTATGTGGCGCTGCCATTGGTCTATTTCGTTCAAGGTGGGCGGTAAATTACAGGCGTCTGGGTCTAGAGGGCTCCTTTCGTAAAATCCGGAATCACTGTTATCTCCACTCTCCCACTCTATGATCTGGGATTCTATCTGCTCGCTCTCGAGCCCTTCATCAACCAGTAATGCACTTGTGACTGCCATCAGTACAAATACTTTGTAACACTATATCTGAGGACACATACCTCCCGTTCACCCAGCCGACGCCTGATAATGCTTCCCGGCGGACAGCGTCGTCTGCAAAAGTAGCCATCGTAGCTGCTGCGTCTTGATGTGAAAGTTCTGAACCGAAGGCCTCACTTTGAAGCAATTACCGGCGATTCAACTACCTGAAGCGATCTTCGAATCGTCGCCTATTTCCTGGACAGATCCTGGTCCGCCTGAAACAGGGGGATATCAAGATAACGCTTGGGCAGAGCCACAGCCTTGCCGTTATTTGAGGACGCGGAAATGTTTCTCGGTGAACCAAACGGTCGCCATGCAACGCTGGCTCCAGTCAATCGGCTTCGCTTATGGTCATTTACTCCTTCGGTGGCCAGCCTCAAACCGAGAGGGAATCGACCATATGATAATCTAAAGTCTTATTTATTATTAACCTTAGCTTCTGATTATATAATAGTCTACTTGTGACAGCGCTAGCGTGTCACGTGTGTGAGCGTTGGGCTGCCACCCATATATCATTTCAACTGCCATCAGGAACGTGTGGGTCCGGACCGGAAAAACTAGTTTTTCCGGAGGAACACCAAAATCCACATGTAAACGCGAAATGTAAACAACCATCTTAATTCAATGATATCTCACCCAAAACACATCTATTACGATGCTTGAAGACATAGAAAATGACCCTACGGATAGGGGAACAAAGCGCCCTAATACGAAACCACTTTTGAAGGCAGGACGACAATTTAAGCCTATGATTTTGCCTGATTTCGACTTCGAGATTACCTTACCCAATAGCGCCTCTCCTGACAACCCTCTCTCTTTGTTTACTATGTATTATACCCCTGAAATTATCGATATGATAGTTAAGTACACGAATCAATATCAGAGAGAGCCACAAGACCCTATGCGACCGGACGCGCGCGCAAAACAATGGTATCCAACATGTCCTGGCGAAATCTATACCTACCTAGCTATTCGCATTTATATGACACTTAATGTTCAAAACGAGATATCAGACTATTGGGATACACGTACAGTCACGCCTCATCACTATATAACTAAGCATATGGCAAGAAATCGCTTTCAAGAGTTACATATAAGATTTCGGATCCATGAATCACATAAGAAGGGGCCTTACTCTAAGGTAAGTTTTATTTAAACTATAGTATTAATCTATATATATTAACTATTATTTTAGGTAGAAATACTTAGCCAACACTTCCAGCAAGTCAACGCACGAGTTTGGAAACCAGGACGTGATATATCAGTTGATGAAGCTATGATTGGCTTCAAGGGGAATGCATCTGAAGCTACAACAATACCAAATAAGCCTATACCTACTGGTTTTAAGTGTTGGTGTGCTGCGAATAGGGGCTTTCTTTTACTATGGATTTGGC
>NXFV01000753.1:0-104910 GCA_002803225.1 Gamarada debralockiae | reverse complement strand
TTTCGAAGCCTATTTTGGACTAGCGCTATATGCACCTCAGTATTAGGGTTCTCATAACAACAGAGAGGGTAGATCAGGTGTCGGAGGGCCATGCAAGGGCCTGGCGGATATGATCGATGATAAACTATGGGGGAATGGAATAAAGCGAACTATGATGTGATTTATTCAATACACCTATGCGTTATGCTATAATCCCCCGTCTTATGTTGCCAACCAGAAAGTTCCACATTTCTTTCCCACTTTCCAACTCTGCCTAATTTTCCATCCGAATTCCCTCTCATATTCATTATCACATTACAACACTTGATCAATAGACCTTCGCGATCAGACGGTAGATCCATCACTTCCAGCGTCCACCTTCTTGAAATGACTTCCACGCAAGTCCTTTACAATTTCACTTCTCGCTTGGCCCGCGGAGGCTGGGACCTGCCCCATCACACCATAAGGACTGTAGTACTGCCCACCTCTTACTCATTCCCTTCTTCCGTCTTTTTCAACTACTTAACCCCTTCTCTTGCAACACTCAGTCCTGTCATGTGCCTGCTCTGTCGGCCCTCCTGCTTTTCTCCATCTACAATTCACCCTAGCTCGACCTTGTCACAGCTAAAGCGAAGCCAGGAACTTCGATTCACTACAATAGCTTTTAATACTACTAAATGCCTATAACACGGACCATCTTTTCTACCTACCTCGTATTAGCCGAGATACGAGCTAAGCAGCAACTTACCCCCTTCACAGCTCGTCGTCATTCTATTATAAATCTCACGGCCAAGCTCCTTAGAGTTTATAGTATTCTAAGATTTGCTCAAGTAAACTATTAGCCTTTACGCTTTATCTAGTAGAGAAACTGCCACATAACAACGTAACTGGCTTCTGCCTAACTGCGCTCTAAAATATTACGTGTCAGCAGTGAGCCGGCGGGCTTCTCTGGGAAATAGGGCGTAGGTAGGAGCTGCGTGACTATAGTTTGGGCCTATTTAGAGGTAGTATTCTCGTTATCTCGACTAGTTAGCTAGAGAATTGAGCTCGCTTCCCTAGTGATTTGGCTAGCGTCGTGATAATTCCCGTCCTACCTCTTTTAAATATTTCTTAGAAGTACAGACTTATACCGCTCTCTTTTATTAGAGATCTCAAGAGCAGGCTTCCACTAATCACATCGTTAAAAACCGGTCTCATCTCGCGCCTCGAGAAATGCACCGTTGCGAAGAAAGGTTAAGACCATCACCGCGAAGGCGAAAGTTACAATGCCAAATCATGAGGGAGGGAGGGGTCAGAGGGTTGTAGGGCTCCGATTCGAATCACGAATTTTTCGAACTATTCGAATCGTATACGAATTGAATCCGATCGAATCGCCTTTTCAGATTCCTAAATTCGTTACGAATCGAATCAGATTTGAAAGGGAACTTGTAAATTCGCGAGAACGTGATACCTTATAGATAACCTCGGTACTTTTCGAGTCTTTCTTTGAGCCTTTCTTAATCTCCTACCGTGGATCAGGGTCTAGGACCTTATAATAGGAGGCAAATGAGTTGATCAGAGGACTAAGTAAGCTATCAAGGCCTAGTCGACTTTTTCGGCTTTGGTTCTTTTGGATTTAAAGTCGGAAAACCTTTCGGCTGTCCTTGCAATATGGTTATGTGACAGACAAGAAGTAAGGAGAACGTGGATGGATTATTAAGGCTGTAAAGATACTGGAGATACTAACGAACAAACCTAGTTCAGCAGTCTGTACTTATAGACAGGAAATCTCCCTATTACTTATAGAACACGTCACACTGATCAAGGTGATCTCTGAGTTATGTGATGTGTCACATGTCTCATAGTGCCTAGACTAGAGTAACTGTGCCCAGAGTCACTGATTACTCATTCCAAAGGCTGTCTTGCTTAGCGTGCCTTATCTGGCTAGGTTACGGTCTACAGTTCGAATTGAATTCTTACGAATTTAGTATAATTCGTGTACGAATCGAATTCTAGACTATACTATTCGATTTGTACGGTCACGAATCGTAGCCAATTTGATTCAATCGGATTCGATCGGAGCTCTAACCCGGGTGCGCACGAGAAGACGATCTTTTCTTCTAGTACACAGCTCAAAATTTTCACTCATCTAATCACATCACTACGAGACAACAGAGGAGCAGAAAGAGAAGCATGCAGACCAAATTGAAACGCTCATGCAAGTTTCTGGAGGCGCGCTAAAAATTGATAATCGAAAGCCCCTTTTTTGTACATGGCCCTTGCTGGTGGCTACAGGTGAAAGGACAGACGAAGAGATATGGCGATATCTCATGGGAGATGCATGCGGAAGGAACATACGAAAACTTGAAGGAAGCTAGAGAAGTCCACAAAACTTCCGGGAGCACAAAGAGAAGGCAGAGATATTTGATAAGCAGCAGATCGATGCCCGCTGCATGTCTCTCTCTCAAGGGCTGGGCCCAGGGAGCTCGAGGGCGTGTAATTGTTTGGCGGGGAGTTTCGGACAATGGGCGACACAGCATGTGGCTTTAGATTTATCTAGTCCTGGGCTCCTCAACGTATTAAATCCCCCTAACTCCCTCTCCACAAGAATAGACACTGTGTCTTAAACACTTACTTAGCATTTAAAATAAATCCACAACCCCGTTCCCTTCCTTCCCCAGGGCCTTACTCCCACCACCTCCTCCTCTCAGCTGTATCACAACACCTCCTCCTTCCTCCTTATTTCAACCAAATCCACAACCATCTCCCAAACTGCCTTAAATTCCCTACGGTAAACAATGTATCTGTGGTCTCAAACCCCAGATGCCCCCGTCTCGGAACCGAAGTCGCAGCCTGTGGTCTCGGAACCTGCAATTCTTTTGACGCCCTCCGCTGCCATTTCAGAGGGTTCCAACCCCCGAATTTAATCTGGTAGAGGATGTAGATTACGATGAAAAGTAATATCTGGAGTAAATATCAGCAATCATTCTCTTCTAAATTAATGTGATATCGTGGGGGGATTAAACGGGAGGGGATGGGAATGAGTGGAAAAGGGAACAAAGGAGGGCTAGGCGCACAGCAATGTAACAGGCTAGAAAATCCGCTACGTTCATCGGTGAAACGAACGTCCTCCAGCCATTAAAGATGATGAATAGCGAGCAGCCCATCAGTGCGTAGCACGCGCGGAGGTATTGGCCGTGAGATTTGTAGGGGTATTGGTAGTGGTCGCGGTTATAGAGCTGTCGAACATCCGGGTCGTCTTTGTTGTCTATATTTTCGTCGTCGCCTTTAGCGGCGTTATTCACACTAATGCCGAGTAATTAGCGACTTTGAAGAGAATTGTAATAAAATTAGGGGCAGTTAGAGACTCACCATGAATAGAAGGAGAGGAAAGATGCCGCAATAATGGCGTATACAATCAACATTGAAATTACAACGCAGCGGACCATCCGGCCAAGAATCTGGCCAATTGTAAGTCGGGTAATTGCTAGGAGCTGAGGAAAATTGACATTACCACTTGAGAGTTTGAGTTATTAGCGAGAAATCCGAGAAGGCCAAACATCCAGCTTATGATCACAGACCCATGAGGCACACCATAGCTCGTCCTCTCCAGCCTTCGCCTCAAAGCCTGAATCGGTCTCCAGTCTGGCCAAGCATCCGGAACGCTTGCCAACGCATGCAACGTTCGTGATGCATTATAAATACCGTTTGCTCCAGCCGTTGTCGCAGAAAAAATAATGAAGTCGTTAATAAAATAGGGCCAATGGCGCATTCGATTCAATACCGTAGCGATCAGAAAAGCCGAGTTCTCGCCATAGCCAAATGATATCACAGCATTATCTCTGATGAGCGGATACGTATAGGGAACATTGAGCCCAACAGTGAATGTGGCCAGTGTGTAGAGCGTAACAATTCGTAGAACGATTTTTCGAGTGGCGATCTTCATCGTTTCTTCGGTTCGGAGGTCCTTATTCTCCGCGGCTGTGATGGCAACTGTTTCGAATCCAATCATGCCAAATAGACAGGTAGTCATTGCTTCGATCATTCCGCCTAGATGTCCGGCGCCACCTGTTACAACGTGCCCGTTTGGCAGAGTGAGATTTTGCGAGGCGAAAGAGTAGGGTTCATTATATGTCCAGAACGGGCCATGTTGAACGGGCTGTCGTATTTGAAGATAGACATTGAGAATGATCATCAAAATGATGAATAGCATCTTGATGAGCCCAAATATGTATTCCATTTGACCAAATTGCCGGACGGGAAGCATGTTCAACAGGAATAGGACGATGAGGAAACAGAAGACAAGGACGGATGGTGAAATATCTGGGGCAAATTCAAGAGTCGAGTCAGGATAGCCGGCTTCCGCAAGTAGGTCAACGCCGTCAAGAGACTGATATCTAAACTGGAATATATGAGTTATTGCAACCAATTCGGCAGCGATCAATACGATCCAGGAAAACCTTGGGGACGTCAGAATCCGTAGCTCATATGGGGTAAAATATCTGCATACCAAGTCATCCAACCAGCCGCATAACCCAGCGACTCGTCAAGAAATCTCCTGGGAAACTCAAAAATCGGTCCTTTAACGGGGAATAAAGCCGCCATTTCCCCCAAACACGCAGCGCTTGACCACATCACTGTCCCCGTCAAGAAGTATGCAATCGTTCCGAGACCAGGACCTGCAAGATATATGACTCGACCAGATTGTAGAAAGAGGCCGATGCCGATGCATTGACTAAATGCCATCATATTCACATGTCGCTCGCTGAGTGTCGGCCTAGGGAATTGTTAGCTCTTGGTCCATCGTGTCTGCCAACTGGACTGGTCACCGAAGCTGAGTTGAAGAACCCATGGCGGTATTTGGGACTGCTACAGGTTTTCTTTCAACCATCGCGACAAAGATAGAGTATGACTTCGTAAAAGTTCGAATATCGAAATGTCTATAAGATTTTTGAGTGAAACTGGAAGTTTTGATTTCTGCCCGCTTGAGAGATAGAGCGCAGCAGATAGCCACCTTTCGCCCGCATGAGCACAAATCTAACAGCGACATTTGATTGAGCGATTAAAAGGAACTAAATAAACCCTTCACATATTTCAGGAGACACATAACCAGTTAAATCTCATAGAACTCATGATATGCTGCGAGTCAACGGATTAATCCGCTGGCGCAGCCGCGGCTGAGCTACGCCCACAGCAGCTCGCCGTTCACGAGTTACATTCTTGCCTTGCCGCAGATAATTATCTTGCCAGCTTTTCTGAGCCAATCATCAATGCAAACTACGTTTGTAAGGCTGAATGAGACAGATCCATTTTAGAAAGAAGCACTCGTTGAGAGGAAGAGGAGAACAGAAGCGATAGTGAAGCCATGAGGCATTTCTCCTTCAAGAAGATACAGTCCAAGCGATGCCGCTGAACTCTCCGGTAGTGTGCCATGCCTTCTAGTTAATTATGGAGATAACTGGGCTCATAAAGGGAGTCTTGTTGAACGAAAGCATGATTGTGTATTGTGAGAATCCACTGCGGGGTAGTCCACACAGGTGCCTCAGAGCTGCCTTATCCCAGCCAAAAGGTTTCCCACACACTGCCTCAACGCCTTCGCGCCTCTACTGCCATTTTGCCCAACGCCAGCACAGAGACGTGTCACTACCACACCACTCGATGTCTCGTAATTCCGTCCAACGGCCTTTCGCTAAGAAGCATACCCATGCAGCCCGTTGCGATGAAGTGAACACGGCGCGTATAGCAATTCAACCTTTCTTCATTCATTCATTCATTCATTGCGAGGAAAACTATCTTTAACGGAGATATGTCACTTGGTTTCAAATTCTGTTAACCTTAAAGGGGGCGCAATTGAATTTTCCTAAATTTGAGAGTGCTATCTGAAGGCATGTCGGGTTGACGCCACTACTTTTCGGATGCTAGGAAGGCCACGCAATATTCAGCGCTATAGTCAGCCTCCCAGTCTCCAGATTCGTCCCAAGCATCACAGGTCCTTAGCCCGGTTTCTCAGTAGAATACTACTGCAAATGCCAAGGGGCCTCGATTACCCGGACCGTCCATTTCTCCTCTGGGCTCGACCAGGCGTTCCCTTCTCAGCACACTTTATCCGATGCAGCAGCCTCCGATCCCGACTAATAACCTTAATTGTTTATTTTAACGACTTGACTTATCAAAGCAACTATGCTTAGAAGACCACAGGTCGAGCCAAAGCACGATGCTATTACGACTCTCGCTCCAAGCACCCCCCGCCCTCGAACGCCGATGAAGGATCATGAGGGACTTATCCCCGCACAGCCAGAATTCTACTTTGTTGTTAATTGCCCAAGTCTGCATATAGTCAGTGGTGATAATATCGGCTCGCGACGACAGAATGATGTCGATGTAAGTCCAAACATATTATTTGTTTCTCTCACAGCACCGGATGAGTGGGCTAAGTGGTCTAGACGGGTTTATCGACGTTCGATCATGCGTTTTGTCCTCGCTGTCAACAGGTCATCACCAAAGCCAGACAGATTACATTCGCGTCCAGTGTTCCATCACCAGGTCTCGACTCGCCGGTAAACAAGCACGGTTATGCGGAAGTGACATGGCCGCCTCGACCATACAGTACCCCACTTCCGGAAGCGGTACCAGGCCAGAGGAATCTCCCACTTGGAGGAAACCTATCTTCAGGTACCGGTACCTGGCACAAACCAAAGCGTATGGGGGTATTTTCAAGACTCATCAGTTCGCCGCAACCACCGAAGTCACCTCGACCAACCAAGTCAGTGGTGTCAGGAGACAGCCAGGGAGGCTCCACGTTGCCGAAATACCTCTCATTCTGCTTCTCACTTTCAGGAGAGAATCTTCTTATATGGAAAAAGGACGGCCAATCATTAGTCCGCATCGAAGTCGAATCGCGCGGGAGTCGCTTGCTGGACTTGACGGATATGCTCCTTGCTACTGATGAAGTTACAGCAATAACAATCCGCTACGTCGCAGAAGGAAATGACTGGATATGTGTTCTCCTGTCCCAAAACCGAGTATGGTGCCTAACCTACTTGCTTGGAAAAATTGTAAAATATTGAGCTGACTCCCGATGACAGCGCCTAGTACTCCTAGTCCTGCATTCCAGCGGACTTCGAGAAGAATCCAACCTGCATTTTATCGACGAAGCACTTGATCCTAGAGCACTCGCCATATCACCAGATAATAGCTTTATCGCTATTGGCTTCGGAACGAGAATTTATCTCTTCAACTACGAAGGATGCCAGCAAAAATGGCGCGCTGTATTCACCGTCCCAGGCTTCGGAGCCCCTTCAGAAGTCAAATTCCAAGTTCTCAACTTCTCACCAGATAACACCACCCTTGCCGTTGCAACACAGCGATACGATATTTTCCGGTCTGCAGACGATGACACGATCTCTACCTATATCTGGGAATGTTCAAGGCAGCCCCAATCGCCACAAAGAATGGGCCCCTGCAAAATGCCTACTGTTCGTAATTCATTCATCGACTCTCCCATTTTCAACAAAACCCCTATGTCTCACTTACTAGTTCTAATATCTTTCTTAGGACAGCAGAGGTCTAACCTCAATCCAACACTCTCCAGCGCTCTCAACATCCCTCGTTCTCGGCGGGTCTCCAACACCCTACCCACTCTTTCTCGCGCCAGAAAGTTCACCGCCGCTGCCAATCCCACCTACGATGACGGAGTTCCGCATTCGCTGCGCATGTCTTTCGCCCCCACCCAACACGCACATCGCGTACATGATGGACGCCAAGAACAAAGTATTCAAGGTCGACATGCGCGCGCGAAGCGTGCTTCAAATTGCAGACTTGAATATGGAAAGAGGTGCGCTCTCGGTGCGTGATGAAGCCGCTTCAATAGGCGCGACTGCAAACGGCACTGTAAGGTTATTTTGGAGGCAGGGTGGAGGCTTGTGGATCCGTAATATTGGAGAGGGATTTGCAAGGGGCAGTGGGCAGAAGACAAATCTGAGGGGTGTGTGGGAAGATGCGGGTGGTGGATGAGAGATGGAAAGGCTTGTAAATGTATCAAACAATAGAGCTAGGGCATAAGGTGAAGTAGGCGTTGTTTTGCAAGTCGTGGTGTGGGTCCTCGCTGTAGTCTTATACTGGATTTAGCCTGTCGTTGATACTCATCTCTGCCGCGATGTGGAATAGATGGACTGCGATATTCGGCGCCTCTAGAGCAATCCGCTGAGACGCACTATGGTGCAAATTCATCTTGGCATAGAGCTAGAAGCTTTGCAAGGTTCTCCTCATGAACCCAGATAACCATTAGACCGTGATTAAGGAGCTTTTTTATTAGATTTTCCCCGCTACGACGCAATAACAACCGGACAGAATCTGGATTTCCTGACTTGCTTCCCAAAGCTCAAGGTCCTCTCCATTAGCATATCCTCTATAGCTTATCGGAGCCGTAGGATTATCGACAAGGCGACCACGTTCGGTAGAGGAGGTCCATGCTTCAAACATGATGTCTGGCAAACGGTACCTTTACAATGTCCGAACCTTTAGAGGTTGTCGTTACCTATCTCGTTTACTGGCGAGGAATGGGCAAGTATTTGCCCCCATCACCCTTTGTAACTGTTCCTAATGCGTTGAAAGTCTTCTTCCTCTTAACTTCTTCCCCAGATAGAATAGCTCGACTGTCTCTTGTCTTAAAGATGCCGAAACCGCCACCGCAGTACGCCCTTGAAGACATAGACAATTTGCTAGCGCTGCCTGAATATAAAATGCAAATGATGCGTGATATCCAAGCTTGCAAGCCGGACCTCGTGGTTGATATGGGAATACAAAATTTCTCTATCATGACGAGCAGGCATGGGGAGCCGGTGGAGCAGACCGAGCGGATCATCAACTCCCGGAATCTTAGGCTTCCATGTTAAACGCTGCATGTATATGGTATCCGCCATATTTTTACCCTGATTATTTGGGGTTAAGCCGTAGTGTTATTGAGTTCGTCGACATTGTGCTGTCAGTGGTATGAGAGGCTGATATTGCAGGTTGAGATGGTCACTAGGCATGTACATTAAATAGGATAATATTATAGAGACCTCCCGGGAAGAAACGATTCGATTAATTCCTTGAATGGCATTGCCCTTTAACGTGTACTACATCTAAGTCTTACATCCAAAACAATAACATAGCACTTTACCTATTGTCCTACTCCGTTAAATGGAGAATCATTGTCTCCAACTCATCTACCCCTTTGTAGAGTTTGTAGTTTGCCTTGTCTCTGCTCTTTGGCTGCACCCAGCTCCAATTGCAGGTAGATCTCATGACATAACTGTATTTCAGTAGATGCTTTTGCGACTTTCTAGGCAAGGTTCCTTGTGCCAAGATAGTTTGAGAAGAGCGTTCATTGATATCGAGGCACCTTGGGTTTTCTACCTTTACATCTCCCGCTAGAACCTTCACGGCTTGTGGTAAGTCTTGAGTATAGATATACGGTTGACATACCAGTGGCTATTAACTTATGAGTTCTCCTTTATTAAACATCTGGCTTGTTTAACGAGAGTCTATACGATAGGCAAACGATACAATATCTGAACCTTAGATTCACGGAGTAGTATTAGTATAATGGTAACTCTAGTTACTGGTGACGATCGTTTGTACGGAATTATTTCCCATCTAGTTCACTAATGCTCTAGTAAGTAGGTCTTCTCTAGAAGCTAAATCGACAATTTCAAATATATAAGTTCTTCTTATCTTACGAAACACTGGCAGCAGGGATCAGTATAGGTACTGGCGCTTCCCGAAGAGATCTGTCAAAAGCACAGACACATTGCATTTTAACACTGTGATCAGGGCTCTAAAGGAAAAGACTAGTCGGGATTCTGACATTCTCTATTTTAATTGAGTAGTGGTGGTTGAGGAGAAGGTGATATTTGATAAGGCTATTATAACCGCGGCACAAAACTGTGGAAGAACTTGTGACAGCTCAACAAAATGGAGTCTCACGCATTGAAGACTGTTCGAAGAAGTGCTGTATTGTACAAAATACTAAGCTAAGGAGAGAAGGAAAAGGTTTTATAAGCACACGACCTAATATATCTAAAGAACGTGCTAGTGCCTTTGCATATCAACACGTCAAGTCTAGTCCTTTTCTCTTTTTCTGACTTTTCGCCTAATTGCAAGAGCTTTTCAGACCTTTTCCCAACAGCGCCGTAGAGTACTCCGCAGCGCAATTCTATATCTAGTCTCCAAAAAGGATTTACTTAAGAGCTGACAGACTGATCTTACCCCTCTGTAGCAGGAGATAAATCCCTGGCCTTGTGGATCTGCCGTACACGTGATCAGGTGATATTCGCAAGAACTGTCACAGAACTATTGTATATCTTCTGGCTATTATCACAGGTAGCTTAGATAAGGAGCAGAGGGTAGAATTGCTGCAAGTGGCAGTAGGCGATGTGCGTTATTGTTCTTAGGATTGATTGATTGATATTCTTACGCTGACCAGCTAGCTAGCTATATAGTATTCCTATAAATACAAACCCTGGGAAAACCTAAAAGGAACAAAACCCAGGCAAAACCGTTCAACTATTTTAGTAGATTACTTGCTACTTATTAAACCAAACGGCTTTGTACTAGTGTAATAGGAGTACAAGGGACCAGGGAAGGCCTGAACAGTAGGAAAGCCCCGAAGGGAGTATGGAGGTCCCGAAGGCAAGGGCTATTGGCCCTATTTGGAGAAGGGCAAGCTTGAGTTATTTTCTGGAACGACATACAAGTGCTCAAGAACTTTATTTTCAATACGACTACTACTTCTTCATTCACTGAACCACTACTTCTCTGGCATACTATGATTCCTCCTGTTGCCCTCCAGCTACCTGTAGCTGTTACATAGGTAGTATATATAGAAGATATTAATAATACAGTTCCTGACAACGAACTAGATTAGGTTACCGCAGTAATTGGTTTACAAGAACACCCCCCCACCCCCCGGGGAGGTTATAAGACGCTGGGAACGCACCAAAACAATCTCTGAAAAGGGCCTTCAAAGTGGCGACAGTTGAACTGCAAGATAGGGTCTTGTTAAGCAATTAATGCGGTAATATTGTAATGTCATTGATAATAGAGATTAGACTTACAAGGAAGAATTAAGTCTCTTTTGAGTGTATTTTGATATTAATAATAAATCCTTATTGTTTTAAATTATATCTATAATTCCCAGAGAGTTTCTATGTTTTATAAAGAGTATATATTTTTTTTATTTGAGATACTCACTTGCTAGCAAATATTAGCTAATATTCTATAGTAATTCTGTAGAATCAAGGAACTAAATACAAGATAAAATCAATTCCAGTCTAAAATAGCTCTAACTAACAGAATAAAGAATGGAATCATGGAAGTTATATAGAAAGTCGTTCCAGATATCGAACATTGGACTGGGTATACTCGCATTGTAAATTATGAGAAGACTTTTACCCATCGCGATGGTAGGAGTCGAAAAGAGCTACAGAGATGGTGATTAAACGTTCAAAACAAATAGGTAAGCAACGTAATGGGAGCGGACTCACAGGTACGGGGAAGCATGATTTATGAAGATCTTCGTGTATTCATCCGTCTATAATCATATGAGCAGTAAAAGCTCCTGGGTATCTACCGTACCAAACCATCGCAGCTCATCACAGCCACGAAAATCCCATAATATCTTTCTATCCACGCTGTCCCTGAAGAAAGAAGTCTGCCCCATGTTATATGGACCGTGGATATTCATGTAAAACTCCACGTCATACTCATGTTATGCGGTATTGGTACAAGATTAATTCACCTGCTCTTTATAACAGCACATGGCTGCTGCTATGAGAAATGGTAAATTCAATGTCATATTTTGATCATATGCATAGGTAGGGCGCGTCGTGGGGCACGATGAGGCCCCAAGTGACCCTTGGAACCGCTCTATGGGTCGACCGACTCGCGATAGCTCATGTTGGCTCCTAAAAACCGTCTTAGCGTCACACTTGAGTCCAAGTGAGCTAGTATCACATGTAGTTAAATGTAAACAAATATAACTATACGTGATTTTACATATAAGAAAGCAAGCCATATAAAGTCCTATGCATTACTTTATACTCTCTATATTTGGTACATATGACCAGATTATCACGTAGGACAGCTTGAATCGATTCTTTTAAGAGCTCTTGATCTCAACTCTAGGGTCTTTAGGCTCTCGAGCTCTCTTAACGCCTTGTGCTGCTATTTTAATTTCGCTTATGTATTGATTAGCAGCTAAGAACCCCCTAACACAGGCTAGGCTTATGCTAAGTAGGGAGTAAAACACACTATTAAAAGCAAGCCACTTGGGGCTCTCCGGTCCTGCCGCAAGTGATGTAATTTAAAATTCAAGCTTGAAAGGAAAGAAGAGAGAGTAAGAGAAAGAAAGAGAGCTTTGAAAATCGATCTTAAAGTTAAGTTAGATTTAATCACATGTTTGTGATTTCTTTCTTTATTTTTAATATTATAAGTAATATAAAAAGATAAGTAAAGAAGAGAAGAAAGTCTTCTAAGAGGCCTTTTAGAAGAATTAAAAACTATATAGTTTTAATTTAAGAGGTCATGTGCAAGTCATAGGACGTCACGTGTAGCCAGCTTTGGACCACCCGCATATAGTATACCATGGAGTCTGGTAAACCGCAGTGGAATGCGGTTTAGACTCACGGTTTCTTGGGTCCAACTGCTCCTCGACCCGGCCCACGGTTCAGACCAACACCGCGGTGCACCGCAAACCACGGCGCACCATGACTCGCCCTATGCATAGGCAGGGTTCGCGATAAGCCTTACTGATCGCTGCAAGGGTAGAAGGACGACATCCAATTGATGAAAAGCTGGCTAATGATTTCTCTCCCCCCACTCTTTTTCGGGGTCGGGGGGGGACCCCCTTCTCCCGTACAAAATCTTAAGTCCTGAGGACTTAAGGATAAATATTTTCAGGTATTAACGCCAACTTCCTACTTCTACTTTGGAAAGACCGTCCTTAAGCCCGACGAAAAGGGGGGGGGTAGGGGCTCCCCTGACCCGAAGGGGCTCGGGGGAATCATTAGCCGAAGAGCTCGCATTGATGAGTACCAGAAATACTTCGAGTGGGCGTCGATGTGGTGACGGCACGTACGAACTGATGTCCCGAGACATAAGTCATGAGAAGCCCAAGGTATGAGTTATGGAATCGTGGGCTGCCTTTATTGAAGATACTAAGCCAAGGAGGAAAGGAGAGGAGGGTAGGAGTGTAGCTCTTCTCCTCTACTTTAGACCTTCCTTCTCAAAAGTTTTCCCTCTTTGAATATTGAGTTACTTCTTACTACAGAGCATTAGCAGCCCGTGCCGCCACTCTCATAGCGCCATCGCAGTTACACTCTTAATAACAATTCCATAACTCTTTCCAGCCCTACCGGCTCTAGTATAGACGCTGCGCTAGCTACCAAGACTATACTACCTAAGAGTATTACTATTTATGGCAATTCTACTAGTAATACCGTTCAAGAGCCTACTAAGGCCATTACTGACTTTCCTAACCTCTGGTTTAATGTGGAACCTTTTTCGGCGTCCCTGAATCAGCGTGGTTCAAAATCCTTTTGCGCTCTGATTGGGTTAGACTTCCACTCCAACTCGTCCAACGGTGTGCAGAAAACTCAATTGAAGATGAGCCGGACATAAACAGGAGTCAAGGAACTCTCAAGTCGGCGACGAAATATTGAGTCTCATTTATTCCACTTACGCCGAGGCTGATGATACCGACCTCTACATTAGCCAGGGTGGAGCCGAGGATATTCGGTGTCGTGAAATTTGCCTAAATCTGTTGTCATGGAGCGTCTAGAGGCCGTGCGAGCATGGACATCAAGCCCGAAGTTAAAACTATGCATTGTAAGCTTGATTGCGCATATATTAGATATCTCTATTAAGTTTTCAAATCTAAGATAAATGATTTATGTCATTAATAAGGACGAAGTCTATCTAGCTTGCCCGATGCGTCACCCTTCGTCGGGTCAAACGCCTCCATAACCTCGTTGCGAAGCATTCAAACGTCGTGGGCCTTCGCTACGAAGAGTCGCGCCTCACCTAAAAGGTCATACGTCGCTGAATAGTATCGCACGACGACGTCGTTCCTATCACGATATCGAGGACGCTGGTTGGGATATGATAATGTACTAATCGGCGCAATAGCTGTGATACTTGCAGAATATAGTAGTTTCAAGTACCGTATTAATTGATTTTTAAGACTAGTTCATTCTATAAGAAATCTCTCCTATAAAAAACGGTTCTGATTGAGCGAAATGCACCACAGGGGTGTTATATGGGCATAGTGGGGTCCTAAATTTTTCTCTCACTAAGACTTGAGTCAGTTCAAAATCCTCTTATTTTATGCCCTTTTCAGGGTAGAATCCTCCTTTCGAAAGCAGTGTGCCGACTCTACATCTTGAGAATAACCTGATTGAACTACAAACGAGAGAAACTCGTACAGATAGGGATATAATTGAATTTTAGCAAAAAAACTGATAATCAACGTATAGGAACCTATTCCTCTTATAAGAAACGATTCTGATTGGCTGAAAAGCACGAATTCCAATTATAGGAACTGTTCTTATCTAGCAATTAATACTATATCTAGGTTAAGCGATGGTGTAAAAATGCATAAGGCTGGCGCTCTTCAGTGTTGAGGGTTGGATGACGATATGAATTGCTCCACTCAAGAAGATTCAAAATGAGAATAACCGAGGGTACAATTCTTCTTGCTATTCCAAGTCATATACAACTAGATATCTGTTGGATGGAGATCAGCACTTACAATCGTATCGAGTTTAGTGCAGGGGTGCGTTTCATACCTTATTTCGACGCTGTTACTTGTAATTATCTTGGCTTCTTAGATTTCTTCTATTTGATTATTTATATGCTATTTTATCGCCTACATACGCTCCAACCAACCAACAATATTCACCATGCTGAGTTGTGATTGAGGACCAGTTACTGTTTACCATTCTCATTGCGGGCTCTAGACATGTATAACTAATCCTAGAATGATTCAGATATGGCGGTAATTGAATGATTGGTTGACTGGGTATATGAAATATATTTTCATTCTCCGTGCGTTGTTCTAAATCCCTTTCCTTGAGGTTGGAGTGGCCGGCTATCACTTCGTGCCCGCACTCAGAGCATCCCGCGCCATGCATCCTCCATCCATTCGACCGATAAAACGGTAGCAAGCAACGGCATGATCTAGATATACTAATTTCTCTTGGAAAAGGCCCCTTCTTCCTTACTAGCGCTTCCTCATCAAGCCTATGCTGTACACATCACTACACCATTCCAAAAAGACACAATGCCTCGGCGATTGAACAGAGTTTGTGCCGTCCTTGTTGAACGTTGTTCCCTGATTTTCTCCGTAGAGCCAATGAGGACCTTCGTGAGGCCTAGCCTAGGCACTTCAATTGCACGGATGTAGAATGGTTTCCTGCACATGGTAAGCTTCCGTTTCAAGTTCAAGTGCAGTGGACTGGGGGTTTGACTACATACTCATTCTTAATGGCTTAATCAGATTGGGCACAATTGGATATTGAGAGAAAGGAGGCGCTTTTCCGACAGGAGCACGGAAAATTTCCTACCTCGGCCCTTTGAAGTAACTCAGCGGACATTATCCTGGGCAGCTTCAGATAATGTATAAGGATTTAAAGCTCCTCAACTCCCTTTTCAGCCATTGTTGCATACCCTCGCTGCTGTCTTTTCATTCTCAACTTGAACTGCAAGCTCGCTGTCTACTCTCGAGAAATCATGAGCCCACCATCAATCCACTCAGTTGGCGACAAAACCGCCAATAGTCACTTCAACGATATAACGCGCCAAGTGACGTTGCAATTGAGCGCAGACCAGTATGAAAGACTGTTCTTCCAGCCTTCTCAGGCAAAGGGTGATCTTTCCAGGCGACTCGGTAAAGCACCTGCCATGTTCCTCGGTTAATCGCTAACCTATCCACCAGGAAACCCGACCCTCCTCGGTGTCCTCGGTTTCATGATTCCATTCACCAGCACAGTTTTATCACTCCTGCAATTCGAAGGCAGCAGTGTTACCTCGCTGACCGCCATCTCCGGAAGTTTCTATTTCTTCGGCGGAATCGCGATGAACATTGCAGGCATTGCGGAATTTATCCTCGGGAACACATTTCCTTTCGTAGCGTTCATTATCTATGGAACTCATTGGATCAATCTTGCATACATCTCGGATCCTAGCCATGGAATCGTGGACTACTATGGCGCCGAGGGTGCTGGCGCTCTTGCACAGCCGTACAATGCGGGACAAGGGAATTACAACCTTGTTATGGCAATAGTTTCATTCCTCTTTTTGTGTGGCTCTATACGAACCAATGTCCCATTCGTGGTATTATTTTTGGGACTGGTACTTCTCTTCAGCTTTGTTGCTGCTGCTGATTACCAGCTGGGCTACAGCCCTACTCCCGCAGGCTTAGAGCATGCTGTTCATTATTTCAAGATTGCAGGCGGATTTGGGTTTGTTTCTATGATCCTGGGATGGTATGTATCACGCGCTTGTCATAATTATATCCGCAGACTAATGTTTCTTTCCTAGGTATCTTGCCTTCATCACTATTTGCGCCTCAACTGGAGTTCCTTGCCCCCTACCAATCTTCGATCTAAGCCAGAGGGTTTTCCCAAATAATATGGAGGGTCAGAAAGCGGAGCATGCTGGTGTCGTCAAAGAAAGTAATATTAGAACTTAAGGGCATTACTTTAAATAGTGGAAAGAATTGGACTGACGGAGGAGGCAAAGGGGTTGCACCAGTTCTTATGCACTGAAACTAGCCTATAAAACGTGTGTTTCTATTTTTTGATATTATTCTACCAATGTAACTCGAAGCTACGTATTACTAATAGGAGTTTGAGTAGCTGGACACTTCTTATGTACAGAAGCTATATACAAAAAGGCAAAGTGAAAAACCTACGCTTTTCGCCGGGAGCACTTCCCTTGCTGGTGAAAAGTCATATTAGTCATCCAATCAGAAAAGAACTCCGTTGTTCGGAATTCGCGCGGACAAATTTCTTCGAGTGAGTCGCAACTTCCCACAACAACTTTTTAGAGAGGAACTTTTATGACTATGCAATTCTGCCCTTGAGAGTACAAATTGCATAGCTGTTTTTATCTGTTTCCAAAGATAAAGGTTGTGCGTTCTTTCGCAATTTCGGATCCGTCACGAATCCTGTCACACACTGGTGGAACGGGGTTCGGCCAGGCCTTAGACGCGTTTACTCCGTGGAGCTGGAAGTAAGCCGCCTCATGTCCCTTTGATACAAAAGCCCCATCTTATACCTCGTGGAAGCCCAACCCCCCACCGCATTATCCATTCTCGTAATTAATGATAGTGCTAACAATCAAAAGTCATTATGTCGCAGCTGTTGTCTACCATCGAGCTTCTACCTATCAAGACGAAAGACTCTTCAGCTGCACCGCCTTCGATCACGCCCCTTGCGTCTGCTTCTCACCCGGTGCCCACAGCCTCACCTCTACTCGCACCTGTTGCTGTTGAGCCAGAAGACGGGAGCCTGAAACAAGGACGTATTATTATCGTCACTGCAACACTCACCGGTGTCAACTTCCTAAGCAGTCTGAGCAATGGCTTCATCACCGTCGGCCTTCCACGCATGGCATTGGATCTTGCCCTTCCAGAACATTTACTTCTGTGGCCATCCGCAGTATACTAGTAAGTCTTTTCGTTAACGCAACCCTACAGCGACCACACAACGACTTACTTCAAGCAGCTTGACATCCGGCTCCTGTCTTCTCCTTGCTGGCTCCATCGCAGACGTGATAGGCACGCGGCGGGTCAATCTGACAGGCTGCTTTCTTACCGGCTGGTTCATCATCGCATGTGCTCTCGCTCGCACAGGTATTGAGCTCATCATGTTCCGTGCGATGCATGGAATTGCCGTCTCGCTCTGCCTACCCACTTCTGTTGCCATCGTTGCCAATTCCGTTCCCAGTGGCCGGAATCGGAACATTGCCTTCTCATGTCTGGGATCCGTGCAACCGATCGGCTTCTCCATGGGTCTCGTGCTCGAAGGTATCATACTCGACACGGTGGGCTGGCGATTCTCGTACTACCTGTGTGGAGGTCTCTCGCTGGTGCTCTTCGCCGTCAGTGTGTGGGCTCTGCCACGAGATGCTGCGACAGAGCGATCTGTCTTCACTAGTCTCAAGAAGGGCATAGACTGGGCTGGTGCAATGATGGCATCGACCTCTCTGGCGCTCTTCTCCTATATCCTTGCGTGGGTTTCTCTTTCTCTATCTTGCCTGGAGGCCGCCTTACTCACCACCACACAGAACACTGACAAGCGGTGTCGCGAACATCTCCCAACCTGCGAATATCGTCCTGTTAACCCTCAGTATCGCTCTTGTCCCGATCTTCGTCCTGTGGCAACGCCGCCGCGAACGCTTGTGTCTCCCGGCCCTCATCCCGAACTCCCTCTGGAAAAATACCGTTTTCACGAGCGTCTGCCTGACCGTCATTTTCTCCAATGCCGTCACGAACGCGATGGAGATCTTCTGTTCGCTCTTGTACCCCTCCCCCCCACCACTTACCGCTAATCCCCAACATAATAACAATCCCCACAGCTTCCAAGAAGTCCAACACACAACCGCGCTCGGCGCCTCCTTGCGCATTCTGCCCTCCCTTCTCATCGGCTTCCTCATTCAACTCACCACCGGCCTCATCATCCACCGCACCACCCCCTACATCCTGGTCCTGCTATCGCTTCTTCTCAGCGCAGGCGCCCCGCTCCTCATGGCGTTCACTTCCGAACACTGGCCTTACTGGTATGCCGCCTTCCCCGCGCAACTCCTCGCACCGCTGTCATGCGACATCATGTTCACGATCGGCCTGCTGGTCGTATCGGAGGTGTTTCCGGCGGACACGCAGGCCGTAGCGGGTGCGGTCTTTAATACGATGGGGCAGTTTGGGACGAGCCTTGGACTGACGGTGATGGCTGTTGTTGCGGATGCGGTTTCCAAGAGTGAGGGAGATGAAGAGTCCGGGAAAGGGAGGGAGGAGAAGCTGTTGGTGGGATATAGAGCAGGCTTTTGGACGGCGTTTGCGTGGATGGGACTCGCATGCTTGATTGGTGCGTTTGGGCTGAGACAGATGGGGAGGATAGGGGTGAAGAGGGATTAAGGTAGGTGGTATTAGAGGATAGGACATTTTATCTGCAAGTTTACGGTCGTGTGAATAGGCTTCAACCCTCCACATGAAATTGATATCCATTCAGGTGACAGTAATAATACCTTCTTAACAGGTCAAACCATTGCAGACGAGCCTCCACACTATTGTACTTGTCTAGCGCTGCAAGGCGCACAAGGTTGGTGAAGCAGAAGAGGAAGTCATCTCCCATCATACTGTCCCTACTGTCCCCATTGCCTGTGTGCTCCCCTGCCCTTCCTTTGCTATCCGTTGATTTGGCAGTAGCTTTGATAAGTTCGAATGGGATGCCCTGATTATTGAAGAAAGCCATAGCGTTCAGTATTCTGCAAGCACATGGGTTCTCTCGGATATGATTCATCGAGATCTGCTATATCTTCATGACACTCTCTGGGACGTCAGGTCGGCGGTGGCGATCAAAACCTGACTCCCCAAGCACCTTCCATCGTTTCTTCTCCTTTTTCGGTGTTCTGAACTTTTGCATTCTAAGAAATTATGTCTTTCAAAATTGCCTCCTGTTCTTCTCTTATGTTTATAAAAGGACACTTTTGTCTACTCACACCCGATGCTTATTCGCAGCTAGATACAAACTCATTACAAAATATTCCCAATTCAGCACTCTTTTCAAGCGAAAATTGACCGTGGCTGGAAGTCCAGTATTCGGTCATCTACTCGTATGTATAACAGAACGGGCCGCTGGTTGTGCTCATCAAGTCCCTCATAGCGATATCGGTACCCCCCGCATAGCCAATGTTAATCACCGTATCCAACGTAGTATTAGCAGAAGCAGGCTCGTTCAGGAAGGTACCGGTGCCGGATATGGCGTTCAAACGATTTTGAGGATTCAAGTTCTGCCAGATCCACCACACCCTGTCGATCATACTGTGGTGCAAGTAGAATGCAGGGTCACCGGGAGATACAAACACGTCGGCACCTGGGTCACCTGCAATGGTATAGTGGCCACCACCATGCACACCGATTGATCCCGAGCCAGGAACGCCTTGCATGACCATCTCAAAGTCCCAGATATCGTGGTTCTGAGTGATGAGGTTGACAATCGAGGTGCAATTGGCGTAAGCTTGGTTGATGGCAGCACCAATGTCGCGTTTGAGACAGCGGGGGTTGTAGTCGAGCCCGGTTCCGTAGAGCTCAGATCCATTGTTCAATGGGAGTGCAACAGGTCCAAGGTTGACCGTCATGTTTTTGAAGGGTCCTGAAGTGACACATCCTCCGCCAGTTCCTGCCGGTAAATATATGTTTGGGTATGACCCGAGAGACAGGGTTAGAGGGCCGCGACCTGGTATGTACTCCCCATTGCCTGACATGCTAGTGGCGCTTCCATCAAATATCGGGCCTGAAGTTGGGTCGGAAGAGTACAGTCCCCAATTCCAGTATCTGAGAAGGTTAGCCAAACCCATACTGGAGGATCGCCCAGGATTCTTACGGCTGTGTCCCAGTATAGCCACATTCGTTCCTAAGGGCTTGTTCATAATTCCATGTGAAGTATCGATGCCATGCGAGGAATGTCCCCTGTAAGGAGCAAGTGATAAGCTAAATGAAGTCCTTGTGCTGTCCCCGGACAAATTCCACCTTTCAGGAATAACTCACAGTATAGTGAATGTTAAGAGTCTGGTTGATATGTGTTGCAACAAAGTCATCGTAACGAGACCTTGCGCCAGGAACAAGACTTGTAGGGGTATTGGCAGTCTTGTTCTGGAAGCAAAGAACAGCATTTGTGTAAGCGATCCTCTCCGCGGCAGTGAGAGTGCCCCTGAAGTGATAATATGATCAGCGTTCATTGACATAAAACGAACCAAAAAAAAAAAGCCATTTATACCATTCCTTGCGAACTGATATGTTTCGCGCCGTGCATGTGGTACTGCGTTTGCTCGTGGTTGAATTTGACAAGCTTTCCAACATAGTTTGGTTGGCCAATTGGGCTAGTTCATCGAGCGTAGCAAGAGCATCTGCATCATCATCAGGGACTGGTGCAGCCAAAGCAGTCCATGTCAGCAAAGCTGATGTGACAGCAGTCGAGAAACGCATTGCAGTATGTGGGTGGAAGGCAGGAACCGGTGAAATGGATGCGGGGTCCAGGGAACTGGTTTCGAAACCAGACTTGGGAACAAAAAGTTGGGATGAGGAGCAAGCCACTTGAAGCACTCAACGTATAGGAACTCCGGGCTATTTGTATTCATATTGAGCAAGAGATGGCAAGCTGCCACGAGGGACCCATGCAATCGGATATTGAAATTAGGAGGGAATGCCTCCAATACTTTGTCCTTCCCTATCTAGCCCACCCTTCCGAGAAGTTGATTTGCCCTTGACCATGGACCCACTTTCCCTGCAAGGGTTTAACATCGTAACGCGACGGCGGAGTCCATTGACATTGATTCAGAAGCAGTAGAACTTCCAAAATATTGTAACAAGTCTTGGTTAGCTTGCATAGCACTAATCTCGGGACCACCCCATGGGGGTGAGGCTCGGGAGTTTACCATATTTGGACTTCCGCGACCCGCTCGGCTCCCATGATTTGTGATTGGACGCATCGAGTCAGACCGATTGGTGCGGATGAACCACCGGAACCTCACCCCTTGTAGTACGGTACAGTAAGCAGGGATCGATGACGACTCGCATCCCTAGCAAAAGGTAGTTTTAGCCGTCCACCACAGTTCCACAGGTTCTCTCCTTCGTGCCCTGAGACTTTGGACGTAAGGTTGTGGCGTGAAAAATCCATTGCAACCTCGGAGTGAATCCTAATGGAGTTTAGCCTTAAATTCCCTTCATCCAGGTACCGCCAGCGTCCGCGGGTCATATTTATCGACCTCTCAATGCTGACTCAATTGACCAATTGTGTTGTCGTCAAATGCACCAACTGCATTTGCGAGATCTCCTTCGTCAATTTTCTTTATCGCTCGGACCTTTGTTAGTTCTATTCCAGGGGGACCGTCTGTCCTGCATCTGTCTGGTTTCTTCTCTAGCCAAGTTGAGACATATCTCCAATCTTCATACCAGTTAATTTCTATATTAATCCCACATTGCTAGAGGCCCTTCCCCGGAGTTTGACGGATAAGCTTTAAGTGGCCGTCAGCTCCACATTACAAACTCTTTCATCTTCGATTCTCCAAAAGGCACTACGCTCCTTCACAGCTCCTGCTACATGCTATTCCTCTTTGTTCCATAAGTCTCCAAATCGTTGATTGATATGTCTTCCGCAGATGCAAATCTGCCAGATGTCAATAGAGGGCCAGTTATCCTCGCCGTCTGCGGCACCATGACTCTATTGGCGCTGGCGGTTGTCTGCATGAGAATCTTAGTGCGAACCAAGATGGTTCATAAGGTGGGATCAGATGTGAGTGTCCAGTGCTATCTATGAAGGAAGCATTTTTCTAACAGTATCAGGACTACGCTATTCTAGTAGCCATGGTATTAACGATCCTCAAAAATCATTCAATATCTCATCTAACAAACCCTAGGCCCTTTCACTTTCAGGAATGTGTATTATCATCCCCGAAGTACAAAACGGTGCGGGTAGGCATATCGCCCAGTTGGAACCAGCCACAGCGTCGACGGGTCTAAAGCTAAACTTCGCAACACAACCTATCTATCTGTGGGCAATAACTGTAGTGAAAGTCTCAATCGCGCTATTCCTTCTCCGAATCTCGCCCACCCAGTTCTACAGGAGGATGCTGAATGGAATCATTGCGTTTCTAATCATCTACACCTTCATATGCTTCCTGACTATCATGCTTCAGTGTAAGAACCTTGCCATTCTTTGGGATAGTACTGTCAAGACCACTTGTTGGACCGTATCCACTGTCAGAGGTTTGAGCTACCTCAACACCGGTCAGTTCCCACTCCAATCCCACATCACTCTATTGAATTCATATTTAACATCCTCTGATCGGATCTCAGGACTCAATATCAGTACAGACATCCTCTTTGCATTCCTGCCAATCCCCATGTTGTGGAATGTCCAAATCAATGGTCGAACAAAAGCGTCCTTGATTTGTATCTTAGGTTTGGGGGTCTTGTGAGTTTATCCAACCTGAGCCTTTGCGAAAGCTTTTTTAATAGAATTTGTTCTACAGTGCTTGCGCCGCATCAATAGTCAAGTTGTCATACCTCCCCAACTACGGCAAGACCGGAGATTTCCTCTGGGACTCAGCTAATCTCACTATCTGGATCGTGTTAGTAAACAGAACTATCTCTACAAAACAGAATGCAAGCTGACAAACAATGATAGAACGGAGTGCAACGCAGGTATCATCGCAGCATGCCTTCCTTGCCTGAAGCCACTATTCCGACATATACTTGAAACATCACGAGGTTATGGGTCCAAAGGCGTCTACGGGCCCAGCAAAGGCAATGGGCATTCTCTCCACACGTTGCGACAAGGCGAGCTATCACGATCCAAAGCCAATAATTCTGTCGTTACAACTAAAGCTTTGGAAAGTCGAAGTGAAGGAGATTTGGACTTGGAGGACAATTCGAGCGAGAACTTCCTACCGCTTCAAAGCGGTAGTGCTATTATGAAAACTACTGTCGTCACGGTCAATAGCTTTTCCGCGAGTTCCGATAGACGCTCCGTGTCGAGAGGAAATGATGTGGCACCTGAACGGAAGGTTGAGGATAGGGTATGATTATGGGAGAGCTTTTGTTTTCAAGTTATAGCTCCAGTACCATCGCACATTTGAACACTTGCACAAAACGTATGAGTTATAACATATCAATAGATGATGGTATTTCTGGGAATCCGTGTACGAGTATATGTTGTTGACAATGAATTGGAAAGGAAGTCGAGGGTCTTCGAGTTGTCGACGCCGGCGTAATACCGGCACCTATCTCCTCTCCAATACAAGCTTGTGTTTTATGCTCTCGCTGAGCATGCAGCAGATATTCTCCTGCCAGTTGATTGAAACGGCAATGTAAGAGAGCCAGAGTCGTTCACTGGAAGTCCGTAATTGGATACTTTTTTGGCTTGCGTAGCCTTGATCGCTGGAAATAGATGGGCCAGTCATCGTTTTGAACTGTTTGGTGGAATAGACTCACCTGAAGACTGACCTTCAACCCTCGAAGAAGGATGAAGGATTCAACACCAATCGTTCAAACAGAATCAGCGATCAAGCCAGAATTGCTGAAGCAGAATGAACGATTGATTCCCAATCACTGTCAACTCCTGAATTATTCATAATCCTACTTCTTCTTATCCCTCTCCTCCAGAAAAACATAAGGTTTAAGAGTCCAATATCCTCCGCAGTACGACGGGCAACAAAACAACGGACCTTGCCTGTCAAATACAGCTCGCCATCCGTGAGCTCCTTCCGCGCAGTCGCCAAACTTTGATCCGCACGCTGCCTCGTCCATCTCGTCTGCGAGTAGTGACAAGGGATATCGCAGAGTCCTCAAAATCCCGAAAGTTGTGCCTCTTTAGCGTCTGGTTCGACAGCTCGATTTGCTGTATCTCGTTATATAGCAGTACACCGGTATTTATAGCCCAATCCCATATACTGACCGGAGGAGATCGCAGCTTGCCGGTGTTTTTAAGATCATACCACGCCGTGCTGACCTGGAACTCGCAGTTAGCTATTGTTGATTTCTTCTAGGCGATTGGAAAATACCTTTTGGGTTTCCATAGTCCGATATACACGCTGACCGTTCTCGTCAGTCCACTCTCTCCTTGCACTAGGGTTCAGAAGAACATACGGTCTTTATCGATCCATTGAATCCAACCGCCGGGCCTCAGGAGCGCAAGATAGTACTTGAGTGCATGATACCACTCTCGTTCCGTAGCAAATATCATCCCAATAACGACATCGTAGGTGCCATAGCACTCAGGTGGAAACCGGGCTAATGGTGTAGCATTTGGTGAATACTCAAGGTTGGGCGCCTCGAGCTGGGGCTGCAAACAGAGGGTTGCTGGGAAGCGGACGCAGCAATATCGGCGTTTGGGAGTTGCTGTACCAGCTTGCACGCGAATCGTTTATCTTGGTTAGAGATTTCAACTACCGTTGGCCGGTAGCGAAGAGTCTGTAACTGGATAACGATATCGACGTAGGAGGTAGCCAAGGCCCCTTGAAGCTGTATAAACCGGAGACTTAGCAATCATTCACCTTGTTTGGACAATTCCTTGACCTCACCTAAATCCATCCCGAGCCCCGGTTGGTATAGATGGTTGCCTAGACCCGGACAATCTTTTTGTCCTGAATTGTCTGAATCATTGTCTATATCTGAGCATTGTCCAGATCTGAATCGTTGACGGCGTCAGAACGAATGGCGGGCTGAGAAGGAATTGTCTGACAGGGTAAGGTGGGGAAACCGACCGTACGGCTGTAGATAGATCGGGTGGTATGCCGCTGAGTTGAAAGGCGCCTGAATCTGCCGGGCTGGGGCGTGCAGCGATGGATTGTATGGCGCTTGCAAACGCGGCGGTGGTATATTATTGAGCGGGTGATAATTGTAGATAATTAGAACGCCTCGATAATCAGTCATGGGAGGTAGGATATCCGGAGCGCCTTTGGGTAACTGTTGATAGGGGGCGGTTCGATAGGGAGGCGTTGGGGCCTGCCATTGTGACGTAAGGATGTTCAGATTGGAAGGTGACAGTACTTCGTAAATCTGTGAGTGAAAATCAACAATTCAAAGTAAAGTTCGCAGTTGGGTGGTGACTTCCGTTGTGAGGGTCCGGGATGCATAGATCTCAAATGAAGGCGTGTAGTTGGGTCGCGACTTCCTCTCCCACTTGGAAAACATTCTCTAGCGGATAGAACAGGAGATAGATCAAACGTTAAAAACACTTGATGGATTGACGCCTAGAAATTTCGGAAACACCCAAGACGAAATGCGTGTACCCAAGCATTAGTTGGGTGGAACTTCCCTTGCCTTGCATTTTCTAGATATTCGAGAATCCGATCTTATGAATCAGACGACCATAAGACCCTACTGCGCCGCTGAAACGAGAATGAGGACACAAATCACCTTCTTATGTGAGCAATTAATTCCCAGTCGCTGATTCTATTCCAGGAGCCGAAGTGCCCAGGACCACCATCTTAACATCCTCATCTCATGCCATCCTGTCTCCCAAACAGATCCGACAAGCTCAATCTTTGTCCCGGCACAGGCCCTACCCTTTCCTCATCCACCAAATCCTCCAGTACCTCAAACTGGTTTTGCACCCCACCATTCTCTTCCATGACCTTCTCCCAACAACTTTTGATGAGCATACTGTTCATCTCCCTCGTACCCTCCGGCACATCCTGTATGAAGAATCCCAACGCCTTTTCTTCGCCCTTATCCGTGAACCTCACAATCAAGAATTCGGGTGTGATCTCCACCTCCAACATATCCGCAACATTAATAATTAAATTCTCCAAGCCTTTCTTGTTCATTATTATGATACAGTATCCTTCGCTATGGTTCAGTTCGCAGACGAACATAGTGCCGTTTATTTCGGGACGCTCCCAGGCTTGTGCTGCGGGCGAATAGGTATATACATCGGTGGAGCTGGCGAGGGAGGGAATGTCTGTTATGGAAGGGACGTAGCGGCGGAGGACTGAGAGATTCAGTTCTGTATTTGTCCGCGTGGGAAGAGGTCCGGGGTTGTAAGGGGTTTCGGAATCGTAGTCTGAGGCTTGGACTTGTTGAAGAGGGTGTGCTTGGGATTGAGAGGGTTGATTTTTGTGACGAGATTGAGTCTTTCGTGGTGTCATCTTGGCGGGTATGGGAGGTGCGGTGGAATGCGGTGATAGGATTGAAGGAAGGAGTTTGAAGGGCGCTCCTTATTGTGTTTTGAGAAGCTAGTTCATGTAGATCTTTGAGGCAGATAGATATCTTATCCGGACATTTGTTCTTCGTTTTTGCGTTAGACTTGTGTTGATATTGAAGGTAGTCTTGACTCTGGCCTTTCGCTGTGTTGTCGAGTTCAAACTTTATGAGACGCGATGTCAGAGAGGGTTCCTTCAGCCTCGCGACATTTTGGACTCGGCTGGGCGGTCACCTGCAGGGTCATCAGATCAAAGCTTCACTCCCCACCAAACATCACCAACAAAATAACTACCGACCAGCATCTCTCAGAGAAGATTCCCTTGGCATTGTTTCTGCGAATATACGATATCATGGTCGATTGACAGCACCAACAGTACTCAAGAAGTACTCCTTTCAAGTTTATTTCTATTCCCTCTACGTCATCATCCTCAGCTCGAGAACAGGTTCGCAGCACGAGACAAGCATGCCGGGTTGAAAAGATCCACTGAATCTCCAGTTTCAGTTGGCATTTGCAAGTATTCAGAATGGCATCGAGTGCGCGAACTTCGACGGACAGAGAATACGTCGAGATCGAACAACCGCCAACCTCAAGTCCACATTCCCTCTCGAAAGCCGTAAATGCACGAAGAGCCGAATATACTCGACCGCAGAAGATCAAAATCAAGATTGGATCATGGAACGTAGCTGCCTGTCCAGGGACGGAGAGGGATCTGGCGGGGTGGTTTGTGCAGGGGAAAGGAGTAGACAAGAAGCTGGCCGGTCTCAAGATTGCAGACGAGATCGAGAATAATGGGAGCCAGGAGCATGTTGAGAGCGTTGGTGCGCAAGAAGCAAGACGGACGAAGAAGGAGCCTACAATTCCGCGGGATGATGAGGGCACAATTGCTGGAGGAGAGGATATCGGTCTATACGTTCTGGGGCTTCAGGAAGTTGTGGAGCTCACGTCTGCCAAAGAGTATATTGGGAGAGTCTATAATGATACTGGGCCGATTACGAAATGGAAGAATGCATTGTCAGCAGCTTTGCCGGCTGGTTACGAGCTCATTGCTGAGCAACAACTCTCCGGATTGTTACTCTTCGTCTACGCGTCGCCTAATGTTGCACCAACGATCAGTTCTGTCAGTACGGTAAGTGTGGGCACTGGAATAATGGGTTATCTAGGAAATAAAGGCGCCGTGACGACCAGGATTGTACTCGGAGAGACCACTCGAATGGTATTTGTTAATTCACACCTTGCTTCCGGGAACGATCCCGCGCACCTTGAGCGACGGTGTTGGGATGTGTCGCAGATTTTACAACGGACTCGATTCGAACCGATCAGCTGGGCTGGAGTTTTGGATGATAATCAGGAAGTGATCGGAGAGGAGGATTTTGCATTCTGGTTTGGGGATTTAAATTTCAGGTTAGACGGACTTCCGGGAGATGACATACGACGACTTCTTATGCTGCATACAAAAGGAGAGTACGACATTGACCAGAAATCACGGAAGAAGATTGATGGGGAACTTGGAGACCAAGATGAACCTATTGTTATACGAAGTGTGGACAGCGACGACGACGATGATGATTCGGAGGATGCGTCTACGAGGAGAACCAGCAGCACTTTTGATTATGGTGGTGATGATGCTTCTTCGACCACTCTGCCAGATCCGGATGATTTCATTCAAGATCCCAGTCAGGACCCGACATCTTTACAAGCTACCCTTGACTCGCTATTACCTCACGACCAACTGCGGCATGTCCAAAAGAAAAGGAAAGCCTTCCATGATGGGTGGAGGGAAGGCCCTATCACGTTTCTGCCTACATATAAGTACGACGTTGGCAGCATGGGCATATTCGATTCGAGTGAAAAGAAACGAGCTCCGAGCTGGTGCGACCGAATATTATACCGAACGCGCCGAGACAAACTTGAATGGGACGGGAAGACGCAAGAGGAAGAACTGGCGCGAATCAAGGACGAAGAAATGAAAGCCAGGGGTATCGATCACGCTGGTGATGATGAGGATGTTTTGTACGACTACGATCCAGATGAAGACGGCGCAGAAGAGGAACCTGCAGTACCAACTGCGACTAATGACCATGATGAATATGATGAATATAATGAAGGGGGGGATGAAGAACGAGGAGTGGAAGTGTTGACAAAAGAGGGCTTCGTGGATCGGATTCATTTGGACGTTTACACGTCACATCAGAGAGTCCTTTCATCAGATCACAAACCTCTTGATGCGGTTTTCACACTCGAGTACGATGCGGTAGTGCCGGAACTGAAATCAAAAGTCCAGCAAGAAGTCGCAAGAGAACTTGATCGCGCAGAAAATGAGGGCCGCCCGGGGATCACCGTCGTGGTTGACCATTCTCAAGAAGTAGAAGACGTCACAGAAGATAATACCTCACCGAATCGAAAGCCATCGACTGGAGGAGTAGAAGGCGTAGACTTTGGTCGTGTCTCCTTCCAGAAACGCAAGCGCCGCGGTCTGACAATCGCCAATACGAGCCAAGTAACCTCTACTGTCGCCTTCGTCGAGCGACCAAGTGAATCGGGGGAAGGAGATCGGATCGCTCCGCCGTGGCTGACCGTCTCGTTTGTTGGATCCGAGCCCGATGAAGACCAACTAGCACACATTGATCTGAAAAGAGAATTTACGTTGGAGCCAGGTGATGCCATCAACGTAGCATTCGAAATCTTCATCGATGATATCTCCATGGTCAGATCGTTGAATGAAGGGACGACGAAACTCGACGACATTCTTGTATTGCGAGTCACGGACGGCAGGGATCATTTCATTCCCATCCGCGGTTCCTGGCTTCAATCCTGCTTTGGACGTTCCATCGACGAACTAATCCGCATTCCCGAAGGCGGAGTTCGAGCACTACGGCCTCGTCCCAAAGGCTCAGAAGGCGGGCCAATCAATCGCGGCCAGACAGTGTGCTGGTCAGCACCTAGAGAACTCTTCAAGCTCACCGAAGCAGTCGAATCGTTGACGGACCGCGTGATCGCTGATGCAGCCATGCTCGAAAACGCACAACTCCCCAAAGAGATCGTTGGATGGCCATTTGATCACAATACTTGGTTACTGCGAGACGGCAACAGGAGGGAGAGCCAAAGGGGATTTGTGCTAGAGGCCTTGGACTCGGACAAGAATCTCAATGAATCGTTCCCGCCCGAAACTCCTGCAATCGAGAGACTCGAAATCATGGCTGAGGTCCTAGTGATGTTTCTGGGCAGCATGACGGACGGCGTCATCCCCGATTCACTATGGACGAAACTCGACGCCGACATCAGCGCTCGAATAGCAACGAGACAAACACTGGACGCTGAGGAAACCAAAGCTTGGGTCCTTGACGTCCTTTCCGCCTCGCCAAACCACAACATCTCGTTCGTATTCCTGACCTCAATGCTGAATCGCGTCGCCAGCGAACTTGCACCCATCCTAAAATCTGGATGGAAGGAGAATATGGTAGATAGTGCAAGGCATAGCATGGACTCTGTGCGGAGGTCTTTGAGTTGGAAGGGAAAGCCGCCGCCGTTACCGAATGATCCGGCGATTGTGAGGAGGAAGGCTGTGGAGAGGGCTTATGCGGATGTGTTTTCGCATGTTATGTTTAGGGGACCGGTGCCGGGCAAGGATAAGGAGAGGAAGGTTATGGATGAGAGGAGGAGAGAGATTTTGGAGGTGTTTTTGAGGAGTGGAAGAGACGGTGGTTAAGCCAAGCCGTGAGATGGAAGGACAAGAAATCAGATATAATGATGTACCATAATTCGTAGATGCGAGGAATTAGAAACAAGAATCCTCCAAATTATTAGGTGTTCGTTGCATGGCTGGGTAAGTGTGTCCGCTCATCTCGCGATGGCTCGTTTCTTTCTACGTTGGACGCAACGGCATCCAAATCAATCCGGGAGTCCAACAAATCCTCATCCCACAAAGAAATACAACAATCACTCAAATCATTTCAGGAAGCCTTGCCGCTGAGTATGGAGTCAAGTTAAAATGTTTTTCACTCGATTGGCCTCTTCGTCCCTCCACTGACCATGCATCATCTTCATCAACATGCGGAAGATATCCGAATCTCTTCAACCAATCCGTCCTTCGCCCCTGGTGCAGCTAGCATCAACGTAAGCAACACACGAGGTAGACGCAAATTAGTATCCTCGGAAATGCCTGTTTCCGGTTTCCTTCTTTTCAGCTCCGCGCCCCACATCATGAAACACTTGGCTTCCAGTACAATGCTATATTTTTTGCAGTGGTCGAAATTTTCTCTCCTGGGACAGCCGCAGCAAGCATCATCCCCCTGTCAGCTTATAAAATCTTAATTATACTAAATATTTATGATTTTAAACTAATACACCTTATATATCTTATATAATTTTGTATTGACCTTAAAAAAAAGCACGTCTATCCGTTACCTATTAAATAGGAACTAGGTACTGCGGGAAGTACCCAACTCTAGTGCAGGTAGGCTAAAGCCCCCTACCTACCCCTCTGGGTATACTACTTGTAAGTATTTGTGAGTCACCCGCCCCCCTTGCGCACCCTAATTTTTCCGTTCAGAGCGTTCTTCACCCATCAAGAAGTTTTTAAAAGGATCTCAGAATTATGATTGCAAGTGTCGAGCCCTTCTCGTCAAAGGCCTCCTCGAATATCTTGTAGATCTTTGGCCAAAGTAAAATTGCTAGGTGACGGCAGAAAAGCTATAATGTCGCGTCTAATGCAGCTCTTCCCACGTCTACTAGCTCACTAGGCGATAAAGTTAACGTGAAGGTGTTGATCATTAATTCAGAGACTGAGTTGCCCTTTTAAGGCGTGATCCATTTAGAGACCTTAACTGCCCGTTGAGATTGAGGTCAGATCGTGTCCTGATTAGCTAAGTCATTTAAGCAGCCGTTCTAAATCTTCAGAATATTTTCAAGACTTGAAATTGTCAAACTGTTCCAGAATAAGGTAGTTACAGGCATTGATCCAGTAGACGCTACATTTTGTTAGGTATTTAGCACGACAATGTATTGGTCAGTGATAGGTGTAGCGGAAGAAGAAGCTAAGTGGATAAAGTACATAACTTAGAACAATGAAACTTCTATTAATCCGGCTGATCTTAAACCTTCTTCGAGCAGAAGAAACTCCATGCATCAGTTGTTGCCTCCGCCCTACCCCCTCTCTGCTCCATCTCCTCTCTGCTCCATCTCCTCTCTGCTCCATCTCCTCTCTGCTCCATCTCCTCTCTGCTCCATCTCCTCTCTTGTCAGCCGATTGTATTTAGACTTCTTATATAGCTAGGGAGATTGTAACCCTTACAGTAGCTTAACGACGCTCTCCTCCCTGGATACATATGCCTTGTTAGAAGTTATTTTATTAATTGTGAATGCATTGTTACTTACCTTTTGGACGTATCCCCTGACAAACTAATTTATTATTAGGTTATACTGTTATCTCGTTACTTATGGGAGATGTTATTACGTACGTCCTATGCCGCCGTTAGAGCCGTTAGTTATCCATGCTTAACATCCAATCAGCCACAAGGAATTTATTTGCTTACTTCCTATTTAACCATTAGACATCGTAAGCCTATAATAGTGTCTTATTGCTTATAGTAGATATAAATACTTACAGCCTATTCTATCATTAATCATCTATCGTCGTTATCACACCACTTATAGCTCAGGATCACTACTTACACTCTATATAGTTATTATGTATCATTAGTCTTCTATCGACTCATTATATTAATTATAGTAGATGTCAACACTTACTTCCTCTAGGACGTCATCAATCTCATCAAGTATATCATCTATATCACCTGGGTCGCGGACGAGAACGTGCTTGTGGAAATCGGGCGCGATATCACGGGCGTGAATACGGGCTGGGGGTACGCTAGTCTCGCCTCGTTTGTAGATGCTATATAGAAAGAAGAGAGGCGGTAAGCAAAAGTATTCTTAAGGAAAGAAGTAAGTGTGAAGAGAAGACTTCCGTGTAGTAGTGATTTTTTTACCTTGAAATAAGCGATGGGATAGCTGCCTGCACACTGCTAATAGAGAGCAAGAGGGCGGCAGCGATAATTTGAATGCGCATATTTGCAGTTAGTTAATTGAGTGTAGTATGGGGAGCTCAGTAATTTTTGGAGAAGAAAATAATGGAAAAGAGAATAGAGAGATAATTGAAGAAGACAAAAGAGCATCTATATACAATTAGTGACCCTCTTCTGCCTCTAAAGTATCCAGGGACTGAAACGCACTCCGTGAGGCGCAAGACCTTCCATTGTGTGTGGTCAGCGTCCTTAATTTTTAAATGAAAGTCTTGTTGGAGAACTAAAAATGTCACATTTCGTGGCGGTGTTGTGCTAGACTAAGCGCTCGGCAAGTCTTTTCTCCCAGGATCTATTGAATCCTGGATTTTCGCTACAAAGTACTGCGACAGCGTTGGAAAAGCAACAGTGTTGGAAAAGCAACAGTGTTGGAAAAGCAACAGTGTTGGAAAAGCAACAGTGTTGGAAAACTAACAGAACGACAGCCAACATCCCGAAACACCTTCCGGGCTGCAGATTGAAGAAACATACCCTTGCCGCAGCAAGCGCCTGAACGCTCTAACAACGGTCTGAGAGCATATTTAGTGTCCTGTACAACATTACATTTATTAAGGCTTGTACCATCCCACTATAATTATGAAGGAGCTACAAGAAGTATAAGAAATGTAGGTTCCAAGTTTGTAAATACAGGATATTAGCCAACACTCATCTGCGTTGTCCTTCTTATCCCCGCACGGCGCTAAACCACTCCTTTTTAAGCCTGTAAGGTGGGCCCCAAAGGAGTGATTTAGCACCCGACTATTATTATCTGTCCGGAAATGGCAAGGGCCGATCCTTATGCGGCCAAAAGGCATCGATGGTAACATTTTCGTGGTTTTGAAACGTTAGTGAAGAAAGAGCCTTAATTCGTGGCGAAGCCGTTGAACAGTAAGATATTTTAAAGATCCATTCGACTGTTAGTCTTACATACATAAAAAGCCTGGGCATTTCGGCTTCATGGTTCAGCCAAGAGGAAATAGATATTGATTGATTGATTGTCTTACGCTGATCGAACCCTTAAGGGTTATGCAGAACTTCTGCTATTCTACATCCTCGAGAAACCTCGCTGGTGAAAACCCTGAGAGCTGCCAGTTAACCATCATCAATAGGGGTTACACGCTGCCTGTGTTCCTAAGGAAGGCATATAGTAGGAATAATCCCCTGACTAGCTAGTGCACCTTAGTCTTCTTCCATTGGCTAGAAAGACTTGAGCATTTCACGAATCGACTTGTTCTTCTTCTTTTCGTTTTTCCGCGGACGACCGGGCCCTCTCCGGGAGCCATCTGGCGCCTCGCCTGCTGTTGGCATCGATCGTCTCATGCAACGACTGCCCCTGGGATAGAGACCTATAGCTGGGTGTGCCCTGGGCAACTGCCGGCGCTACGCCTGCCAATGGGGTCGAATCCCTGGTGGGCTGGGGTGGAGCAGCAGGCCTTGCGGATTGGCTCTCCTGAGCCCTAGGCTGTTAGGCCCTAGGCTCCTGGAACTTGACTAGTGTACAGCTACAGGTAGCTGGAGGGCAGCAGGAGGGATTACAGTATATCAGAGAAGCAGCAGTAAGGGGAGAGAGATAATAGTGATTGTATTCGTAGTGGTTGAAAAGAGGTTCCGCAGTACTAGTGCGCTTGTGTAGTAAAAAACTCAAGCTTGCCTTCTCCAAGTAGGGTCAATAGGCCTTACTTATCCTTCACTCCGAGCTCCTGATTTCATATGCTAGCTGTACTAGCTGCTGACTCTGCAACTGATTAATAGCTGACTAATAGCTGACTGTGCACAATGTTGAGCTTGGCAATTCTGGCGAATGTCACCAAATCGCCCATATACTGGCTGCGCGTCCTTCAGGATCTAGGCTCCTGTTACACAGACACATGGTTAAGCACTAGCTAGCCTTATGCTTAGAAGGCTTCCCTTGCCCTTGAGGGCGTCTGTGTATAATACAAGGCCTATGTTACGGCGCTGGGCTGGCGAGCCGCTGGCGAATCACGTGGTTGTTTGTTTACATGGTCTGTGCGCACCTAGATATCTTGTACGCAGATAGCTGCAGCCTCTTCTTCTTTTCTCCTTGTCTATTCTTCGCGTCAATAAGAGTATTGTTTGGTTATGCCCCTTGCAGAAGTGCTCCGTGACAGCCTATAGGTTTCTTAGCTAGTCTGTGGCTCTGTTAGGCTTAGGGTTTGTACTAGCTAACCACCTAAGATATATCGACTGTTAATTCTACCCCCTATCACTTCTAATATACTAGATAAGGTTGATAGGGAGTCAGAATAGGTTTTAGGAGGTTGTAATAAATTTTGAAAAAAGTTGAAGTTTTGAGTATAAATTATTTCTATTTAAGGTTAGTTATTTTAAGTCAAAAGTGCTATTTTCCCATACAAAAATTGCACCTTCACTTCCGACGCGTGACTTACTTGGAAGCCTTGCAAATAACAAGCTGACTATCTCCCGTGGTTGTACTATTTCCTGAGATGACTCGACCGATGCCGATACCTTGGGCCGACTCTTGGTCACTGTAGTTGGGGAACGTTTGAAGTCAATCGAGAACTGGGACGACCTACTTTATTGAGTGAGAACCTTCTAAGGATAAAAGTTGGTGTTGTGCGTTTGTACAATAGCTGGCCGTCTCGTCTGGCTGCTGTAGCGCTCTGCGTGCGGAAGGGGTTTCCCACCATTCTACTTCCTACCCTCTGGGTGTGTGCCAAATGTAGCAGAAGGATAGTCGAGGGCGATATCTGGTTCTCTGAGTTGGGAGGGCCTTTCATTCTTATTGCCTAATATATCAGTATGAAGATCAGATATGGATGGTGTTCCGAATGAACTCCTACATTTCCAGAGAAGTATTCTTCACGAGCTTATCAATAGACACTTGGAATGACAATACAGAGTTAAGCTCAGGATAACTAGACTCAAAATCAAAGGCCTTAGATTGATTGATGAACTCTGGCTACATTCGTTGGCTTGAGCATCCAGGAAACTCAGTGGTTTGGGTTACTTGTAGATTTGGTAAGACAGGACTCCCACCACGTTTCAGCCTATTGCACAAACACTATGGTCCTATCATTACAGCAAACATCTCAGACGCTCTTGAAGGTGAGAGACCGACTTTACTAATTAGCTTTTACAGAAGAAACCTTTCCCCAATGATCACTCTCCTATGGCTCATAATTGATCACCCAATATATACCGGCATCTGGCTTCCATTCCATTGAGATGGAAGCACCATCTTGGGGGTGATCAAATGATGACAGTGATGCCAGCAAAAGGCCCTAAAGATCATTGTGATCCAAGCTTCAATTGCCAATCCAACATCGCATCCAGTATACGCTGCAACTTTTGCTGAAACTTCCTGCATGTCGTCCCAGTACACATTCATAGATGCCGACAGCCAGTCGCGGCCAGGCGGGAAGACCCAATGGGCGGGAGGAAAATCTTTTTCCTGTTTGCCCTTTGTTTTCCCATATGCTACAACTGCCATTCGAAGATGTTCAACAAGAAGGGTGTCATAGCAGAACCCGAACCTTTCGTCCTTCCGGTCACTACGAATAGATCCCAGCGGATCCTTGTTAATCTCAACTAGAAGCGCTTCCGCATGGTCCAGAGCATTATGAATTTCCTTCTGATACTCTTCACTAGCCTGGTATGCCGGAATTGGTTCAACCATGTGGTACGGCGGCACATATGCCCAAGTGGAATCGTTTGCGTACCAAAAGTGCGCATACTTATCGCTCTCGAATTTAGAAACCCAATATTGCACCTGACGAAGCTGTTGAGAGAGACCGGGTTCACCACCAAGTCTTTCAATAAAGTCTTGTAGCCGCTTACAGAAGACTTTAAGCCCCTCGCGAGTCCTTAAGATTCCCGCTGAATAAGTGTTCGGCATAGGAAGATTCCGCAAGTTAGACGTCGCACAGCTCATTTTCGCAGCCGTCAACGGTATCGCATCATTAAAACCTGGTATCCATCCGGGTTTCTCTCCAATGGCTTCCTTTAGATGCTCCTTCAAGTGAAGATTCACTGCCCCTGTGGCATCCAGGAAATCCAGAAAGTCGGTAATTTCATCCAAGGTCCCCATAGTTCGATCAAAGCACTTGAGGTTTCTGTTCCCAGGAACGATTCCAAAGACTAAACTAGCCAGCCCCCCAACAGGTAGATATGCGTTCAGTAAAAGGTCGCCTTCACTGCGCTCAGTGCGCCTAATCTGGCTTCTCTCAGACCGTACCACGCGGTCGCTGCGCGTATATTCGAGACAAAGGCCCAGGGAACGGACAATTCGGGAGGTAATAAGCTGCCCGGCGCCCTCAGCCATCAGAGTTCCACCTACAGGGTTGAATTCTTTCCAATTCATATCAAGGCGTATGCTGTACATGTCCTGTCTTTAGCACTGAGGTACATAGTAACGCAGCGAAAAGACCTACGCTAAGACTCCTATATCAGAGATTGTAGACATACACAAAGGACGTACAACTTCAGAGGGCTAGAATGTGTTAACATCTATTTCACAGTTTTGTGCGTCCGGGCATCTCACCATAAAGTCCCAGGACCGCTTGAGAATCCGCATGCATACAACCGCCGGAGTTGAGCACATCTGAACTGCTTGATCGCCTTTCTTATGTTGTGCTCGCTGAACAAGAGAAGCAGAATACACCGATTTCACATCGCCTTGTTCTATCCGGAGTCGATCGAGAAGAGTGAGCCAACATACCTTCTCTCCAAAGCCTATAGCGATCTCGTTCCTGTCTAACGAACAGTAAGTTTCATATCAGTATTTACTGAGAATTAGCCATTTTCGACAATAAATGATGTTCATTCATGGATTGTCAAGAAGTACCCCCGACTTCACAAGGCTAAGAGCCAATTTCGGACAGATGGCCAAGGAAAGCAAGTCCTCGGGAAATCCTTAAACACGCGGCCATTATTGAAGAAAGTAAATGAAAAGTTCGAAGCCTTGACAATGGACCTGAAGCACTTACCCTCTTCCTGAATTTTCTCAGCAGTCTTTTCTTCCGGACTCAAAACAAACTTCCTGGAGAGGTTGAAGGTCTTCCACTCTTCCTTAAAAACATCAACCACTGTTGTCCCATGATCGACATCCGGCGAATCGCTCAACTCAACCGAAATACTGGGAACATAATAGAGCGTCTCGTATCGAAGCTCCCTCCATCGCATCCGCTTTCTCGTCTTGCCTCCCCAATCATCCCCCATCACCGAAGGGAGACACTGTCGGTAGCCATCTGCTGTCGCAAAATATTGCTGTAAAAGTTGACTAAAAGTCGCGACGAGAGCAACGAGCGAGATTATGAGGGCTGTTAATGCTATTGGATCTATGCTCCCCATGCTTGCATGGTGTTGCTGCAGGGATGTCTTAATTGGTTTGAAGAGAACTTGGTAGCCTTGGAAGGGTAAGCTAGAAGCTTTGTTCGCTTTTCGTAATTGAAGATCAGCTTCCAAAAGTACCTGTGGAAGTGGCACCCTCTTTTTTTGAAAATGTTTGTACGAGGCGTCGAGACACACCAAAGCAATGCGACGTGTTGCATCATGATTCGACGGCTCATAAGTTCCTGCAGTACTTTCGAACCTTGGGAAAGGCGAACAAAATACGCGTCACTCGTCTTTAACTCGCTCATAAGAAACTTTATAATATATTCTGCAGCTATCCCGATCACTTATATATTCGATACCACTTCGGCGTCTTCGTAGCGCTATAGACCACAGTTTCTTTAAGGTCAAAAGTTCTAGGCCACATTTGTCATCTGAGGCTATGCTATTACAAACTTTACCAAGACTTCTTGAAGAAAGAATAGGAACTTTGTAAGTGAATATTTGAGGGGTTTTCAAGGCTTTACATAGTAAGCATAGTAGGAAAGTATAGCCCTCTTACATTATAATAATATTTATATTACAAGTAGTAATTAAAGACAATTAAACTTTAAAACTTTTTTTTAAAGAAATATATATTAATAAAATAATTTGCTCTTTCTTCAGCACCGCCACCGAGTGCACTACCTGTCTACAGTGAACCTCGGTTTGAAGCACTAAAGTATCTCAAGCCTCTATATCCATCGTACACGCGGCGAATCTACTTCAAACGTCAGCCTTGATACGCTGTATAGCTCTGAACGAGGAGTACTTCCTTGGTCACAGCCCCAAGGATACCTTAATAGCACACTCCAGGGAATGGATGGACTTGTCACTGGTAGTTTGGAGAAGTTGGTCATGGATGCTGATTTATCTTATTATTCCCACAGTGGCGGAATGAACAGTCTGCTTATCTTCCGCAACTTACGAAAATTGAGCGTCGCCATGAGCGACGCCCACCTCCCCGAGACAACAGAAGTAAAAGGATTCCGTCTCCGCTACGAAAATATGGTCGCAGAACGCCAAAACTCAGCACCTCACGCAAAGACACCTTCCGGCATTTTTTGGCGGAAGATTCGGTGACGGGCGCAAGGTTCACTCAAGCAGAGCTAATGGCCAAGGAGCTGCGCATTTGGAAGAGGCTGCAGAATGAAATTGATAAATTTTGTGAGAGTGGAGGGGGATTGACTGTGGACTCGACAAAGAATCTGACGTATCTGAAATGCGGTGGTCAATGAAGCACTGAGACTACTGAATCCGCTTCCTTCTGTAGTCCAAGCAACGACCCCTCCCAGCGGCGTGGATATCAACGGTATTTTCCTGCCAGGAAATATTCCAGTCCAGATTCCTCACATCGTGCTCATGACTGATGAGCGGCATTTCCCCAAGGGCGAGGAATTTATTCCTGAGCGATGGACTGACGAAAGACCGGAATTGCGTTGGAGAGGAAGGCGTTCATTCCCTATGGATATGGAGTGCATTCGTGCGATGGGAAACATTTGGCGTTGAGGAGGAAATGCGGAAGAGGGCATTGTGTGATTATGCAAATAAAGCTAGCGTCTCCGTCAACTACCAAGTCACGAATCTGACCAGACTTCGTGGGCAAATCTAAATCAAAAAGAATAGCTCTATACCAGTCTGCCGCTAATTGGAATTCAAAATGTGCAAACTACTCCCATCATTCCCTCAGCAAAGGAGTTTGTTCATCAGCAGCTCCAACTTCACCTGCCTCCGGATTCTCTAGATTGTCTTCATGGATCTTGTCCAGGATCGCAAAAAGGAGGGTCGGGTAAAAGAGAAACCTAAATTTAACTATGATCAGAACCCTCACTCTCATACCGCGAAAGGAAACTTACAAGAGCACAATGCTACTCAGCGCAGCAGAAATGATTCTCGGTTCTCTGGAATGTGGAGGGCTGTAATATCCTCGAGGAGGTCCAAAGATACTGTCCAACAGCAGCCAAAGCCAGACTGCGGACGCACATGACGACTTAATGATTTCCAAGTAGAGGCGTATTGCACATGATTGTATGGGTTGACGTTGGATGATTATGATGAAGACGATTGCGGCAGACATGAGCGCGTTGAAAAACTCAAGTCTATAAAGTTAGTCAAAGAAACAGCAAGAACAGAAATTTACTGACATGAAATCGTAAACGCGGGTGTAGTTATAGGAGTAGAACAGGCGCTCAAAAACAGCTTCGCCCATCACAAGCATCACTGGAACTGCGATTAGGCCTTGGAACAAGCCTGCGGTTCGTACCATCCTCTGGCCAAGTGATAGAGCCATGATTCCTGGTATGATATATCGCAACGATGATTGTAAAGTGAAGTATCACCCCAGTTGAGCAGAGGAGAAGTTTTATTTGGATGCCGATGATGGCAGCCTGATCTGCTCTGAAAAAGGCTAGTTAAACGAGCTACGCGCAGAGAAACCCCCAAATTCCTAAAGGATCTTAAACTCGTAAAATATCAACGAGAGCATGAAGAAAACAAATAAGCCTTCATGGAGACGAAGGAAGGGGCAGGAGTTGTTCGTGGGCTGCAATGACAGGCGGATGACTTGGGCACAAGACGAAGTTTCTCCAGACCAGGTTGAGCAGCAGCCAGTTAAAGAACGAGCTCTGAAGGACTGCTTGAGGTAGAGTGAGCATTACCTCGGCTCGTCAGGAAGGCAATAATTTTCTATCGTTTTATTGAATATTGAAAGTCCACGCCTCTTTACACTCCAAGTCACAAAATGCAACGTTTGGTGTTGAAAGATCGACCTGATCGAGATTTTTTGGGGAAAGCACCCGAGGTGGTAAC
This sequence comes from Gamarada debralockiae, assembly GCA_002803225.1. Taxonomy (NCBI): domain Eukaryota; kingdom Fungi; phylum Ascomycota; class Leotiomycetes; order Helotiales; family Hyphodiscaceae; genus Gamarada; species Gamarada debralockiae. Next base: position 63,770 of record NXFV01000753.1, on the reverse strand, counting down.
CGGGCTGAGTCATCTTGTCTTCACGTGATCAGCGTCATTCAGCGAGAAATTTCTCACCAAACTTTGGGGAAGTGTGGAGAGATTGCGGTGAATCCCGAATCTTCAAAGCTGGTGAAGAATTTACAATTGATCCGGGAAGCTATTTCTTCCCTACCTCTTCTCCGATATCCTTTCTTCTCAAATCAAATTTGGACTGTCGTTCTTCTCTTCGCCGCAACATTTCAAAAACCTTCGCCACCGCCTAGCGCGAAATCACAGCCTGCAGCCCCACCAAAGATTTCTCAATCCCCACCATCGACGATTAGGAATTCGAACGAACCTACGAACTTCCATCTCGACACAACAACAACTCAAAGTGGTCAAAATGGTTTCCGCATCAAAAGCCGCCCGTGAGGCCAAGAGAGCCGCCGAAGGAAAAGCTCCCAAGAAGACTGTTGCCTCCCGATCAAAGGCTGGATCCAAGAACGCTTCTGGCGCCTCATCCGTCGCTGGTGACGAGACCCCTCCTCTTCTCGATGGCGATGGAAACCCCGTCCCCGATGATGACCAGCCTGCGACATCTGGAAAGAAGTTGGATGAGGTTAAGAGACTGGCAGATCAAATGGACAAGCATGGTCTCTCCGATCGAGTCACTACTGGTGTACTCAGCTCGCTGAAGCAGAGTCGGGATGTCAAGATTACCTCCGTTTCTTTGGTTTTCCACGGCCGAGTCCTCATCTCAGATACCACGATGGAACTTACATACGGTCGTCGATATGGTCTCCTTGGTGAGAACGGTTGTGGAAAGTCGACCCTCTTGAAGGCCATCGACAAGCGAGAATACCCCATCCCGGACCATGTTGACATCTACTTACTCAACGAGGGTGCTCCTCCTAGCGACTTGGGGGCTTTGGAGTGGGTCGTCAAGGAGGCAGAGAATGAGATGGAGAGACTTGACAAGCTAGCAGAACAAATTCTCGAAGACGAAGGACCAGAGTCACCGCTTCTCATGGATCTCTACGAGGTTAGTCTTGGCATGAAATAATTCTAGAACACTGCTAACAATATGCGCAGCGTATGGAGACAATGGACCCCTCTACCTTTTCCACCCGTGCTTCCCTCATTCTCACTGGTCTCGGATTCAACAAGACAACAATTCACAAGAAGACAAAGGACATGTCTGGTGGGTGGCGTATGCGTGTGGCTTTGGCCAAAGCTCTGTTCGTCAAACCTTCGCTCCTCCTTCTCGATGACCCAACTGCCCATTTAGACTTGGAGGCTTGTGTGTGGCTCGAAGAATACCTCAAGAAGTGGGACCGCACTCTTGTTCTTGTTTCCCATAGCATGGATTTCCTCAACGGTGTCTGCACAAACATGATCGATATGCGCATGAAGCAACTCATCTACTATGGTGGTAACTACGACTCTTACTCGAAGACTCGATCCGAACAAGAGGTCAACCAGATGAAGGCCTACCAAAAGCAACAGGACGAAATCGTTCACATCAAGAAGTTCATCGCTTCAGCTGGTACATATGCCAACTTAGTCAGACAAGCCAAGTCCCGACAAAAGATCTTGGACAAGATGGAGGCAGATGGGTTTATCAAGCCCGTTGAGCAAGATCGTGTCTTCACATTCAGATTCGCAGATGTCGAGAAACTCCCACCCCCTGTCTTGTCATTCGATGATGTTACTTTCTCATACACCGGGAACCCTAAGGACGACCTCTACAGGCACCTCGATCTCGGTGTGGACATGGACTCTCGAACAGCATTGGTCGGACCCAATGGTGTTGGAAAGTCAACTCTCCTCCGTCTCATGACCGGCAAGCTCTCACCTACCGGCGGTCAAGTCTCCCGACACACTCACTTGAAGATGGGTGTCTACTCTCAACACTCTGCCGAACAATTGGATCTCACCAAGTCTGCTCTCGACTTCGTTAGAGACAAGTACTCCGACAAGTCCCAAGATTACCAATACTGGAGACAACAGCTCGGCAAATACGGTCTTAGCGGAGACTCCCAAACTGCTTTGATGGGTACTCTGTCCGAGGGTCAGAAATCCAGAATTGTTTTCGCTCTCTTGGCTATCGATGCACCTAATATGCTGTTGTTGGACGAACCTACCAACGGTTTGGATATTCCTACGATTGACAGTCTGGCAGATGCTATCAACGCGTTCACTGGTGGTGTAGTGGTTGTGTCTCACGATTTCAGGTACGCCGTTTCCCACAGTCTCCTTCCAACCTCCTACTAATGTGCCCCAGATTGCTCGACAAGATCGCAAAGGACATCATGGTATGCGAGAACCAAACGATCCGCCGATGGGACGGCTCAATCGGAGAATACAAGAACCACTTGAGGAAGAAGATGATGTCTACCGGTGCCGTCTAAATTGACTGAATGGGGTTGAGATTGAGAAGAGAAAAGTTGATGCATGCATTATTGGGCGATGACAGGCTATATATCCTACATGTTGGTGGTTTGGATGCTGAGACCTAGGATCTTCTCAGGGGGTCCAGCGAGCATCTGCTGCTGCGTGATGGAAATGGCCTTTGGTGGGATAGAATGCTTGTGCTTTAGAGGCGTCCTTGTTTTTAGCTGAGTTTTGTCGATATTAAATATAGGCAAAATTGAGACTTAAAGATTATCGTGTTTGTGAGATCCATGTGACCGGGCTGCAATCAAATGATGCTGCTGATCACAGATATTCTCCTGATCGATGAATTTTTGTTCGCACCGCCTTGGATCTCTGCCAGCACATCGCAATCGTTCATTTGGAAGCAAGTTTTATATTTCAGGCAATTCCTTGTAATAATGTAATTTCATTACTCTATCTACGGGTGTGTTCCCCTCGAAATCCAAAGATGACGGCCTACATACACGAGTGGTTTCGATGAGCCCGTGGGGCCGAAGTTTGGCGGAGAGATCTGTTCAGCGCGCTGGCGATTTCTCACATCCATCATCACCACCCAAAAAAGGTCTTACCTTGGCAAACCATAGCAGACCCGGTCACGGCGTGAAATAACTTTTCTCGTTCTATGGATAATACGGATTAAACAGCGCCTACAGGATGCAAAACGATAAGCACCAAAAAATTTAGAGTTCCGGTTACATCCCAGCTGAAGAAAGAGAAAACTCATCAAATGGCCAGGATTATCCGCAACCAAAGCCTTACGGGTTAGCGCACCTTCCAAATCCACACCCGCTCGTTCGCTCGCTCGCTCGGTAAACTTTGGGAACGATCATGGACGAGTAGAAGGGTTGAGGAGGAAATGATAAAAAAAGAGACACCAGAAGACAAGAACGGAAAAGCCGCATCACCATCAAAACCACATGAAAAGTTGTAAGGAAAGAAGATGAAATGATTAACACTGAGATAAATACAGTATATCCCCCCCAAAACGAGCATTAATAGGGGTATTTCCGTATATAGCCAATAACAGTCGGGTTGTCTTCATCAGTCAGTCGTCATCTCAGTTCTTCAATAATCGCGTTCCTCCAGATGGGGGCGTGAACCGAGCAGCACATCTGTTATTGGGGCGCGGCTTTGTGCAGAAGAACATAATTCCCCATCGGCCATTAATTCACATCCTTCCCTATTCCCATCATCACTCGTAATAATACCACATGTGCATCGCCGTCGCGACTTCCAAACTTCCCACAACCCAGCAGTCAGCCGTGATACTGTACTTTTAAAGAGAAGCTACATATTGAACACATTGCCCAGTCCCCCGACTCCGCGGCTGAGAAACCCAACGCCCAGAGATTGCACGCCATCGAGTGTCATTCCTTCTTCCCATCATCCGGCCCTCTTTTTCATCACCATTCGAGTGTCCAACATAAAACCTGCCGTTCCTTTACAACCGCGAATACTTTTGACGACCGTGATAATTCACCAATAATAAGATCGACGTCCCCCATCCAACCAATTCCAACGACTCTGCGACGTTGAACCTCCTATGGATCGGTAATACAGAAACATTGTCGCCTCGAGAGTTGTAGGCGCAAGTTGATGGACATGGACTCGTTGTATCACTCAACTGTGATGCAGCGGCCGGTGGAGGAAGACGAGGAAGGAGTAAGACGAGAGAGGATGAACGGAGCGAGCAACTCAAACGCTCGACCCTACGATACCAGATCACCGACACAATCAGACTTTCGCTCACCTTATTCTCCAACCAACTCCCATCCACGACCACAGTTCAATGATCCATACCATCCGCCAACACCTGCTCCGCTGCCCATGCTAACAACTTCTCACATTCCTGGGCCTCCTGCATCACCGCGAACATTGGCTCCTTCGTCTGCGTATGCGAATGAATATCAGCCTACGCCGCGCGACAAACCCACGAGCAATTACTACGACCCTACATCCGACTCTGGCGATAGACAACCGGCAGAAAATATTCCATGGCATGAGCCTCAATCTCATACACCTCAGGTAAGAGATCGGAGATAGCACGTACAAACTCCTTCCGCATTCAATTTACTGAGATAATTTTGCAGAGTCGAGAGCCTTACGTCTATCCTCAAGCTCCTCCCGAACCACAGAATTATTACAACGGGAATTACACCTCGCCCGTTACAGCAACTTTTCCACCGCGGTCGCCCATCTCACATTCTCATCCGCAACGGATATCCCCATCGCCACGGATGGCTTCGATGACTTCCCCAGTCATGCGACATAATGGGGTCGGTATGGGAGGACCAGTTATCAAGCAAGAACCTGCGGCTCCGGCAGTGGTAAATATCTTCCTCACCAACCTTCCCAGGTCAAAACTAACTTGCGAAATCATCAGACCCCAAGCAGACCCGCAGACCCAATGGCCTTCTCGAGTATCCTTTCCAACGCCGACCCTGCTCCTCCACGAGCCCCTACCCCTACACCCGTTACTGCGAAACCTCGAAAACCCTCACGACAATCAATACCTTCAGTAGCCAAGGCTGAGCCTATGTCAGATAGCTCCCGACACTCTTCGCTTGCGCCAGCACCAACTCCCGCTCCCAAATCCACAGCACCTCGAGTTCCAGCGAAGCGGAGGGCAAATGGTGAGCCCAAGCCTAAGAACTCCCCAAAGAGCTCCCCGAAACTTAAAATTCTGTCCAAGGATGAGGAGAAGGAGATACAAAACGCGATGGCCAAAATCGACGCGGAGGCGAGTGACATCGACTTGTCTGATTTCGACCAGGACAAGAAGGTGTTCCAAGCACGGAGTCTGAAGCGGAAGTTGGATGTCGACACTGTCGAGATAGCCAAGACCAAGCAACGGCGGACACTGTTTTCCGACAAGATGGCTGCGAAGCTTGGGCAACATGCAACTATGGGCGAGCAGCGCTACAGAGACATCTATGCAGACGATGCGATCACAGCTGTGCAAGAAAAGGAAGTCCAAGCCGAGAAAGAGCGGAAGAAGGATATGCAGAGAAAGCGTCGCAGAGAGAAGACGGTCGCTTCGCAGATCGAACAAAAGGAAGTTGCATTGGCCAAGGCACAAGCGGCTGAGGACGAGGTCGAAAGACAGAAGTTCATCAAGGAGGCACAACGAGCTGAGAAAAAGGCCCAGCAGACAAAGATCATTCTCGCACGAGGTGACAAGGGTCCTGAGATCCGAGCAGTCTCGCCACTGGAACCGAACTTCGCTGGAGGAATGATGTCCACATTTACGGCTAATGACCCAGAGCCCAAGCCAAAGACCAAGCGTGGAGGTGGTGGGGGACGGTTACGAAAGTCCAAGGAGCAGAAGCAAGCCGAGAAGGACTCTGCAGAAGCTGCCCAGGCCGCGATCGATGCTGGAGAGGAACCCCCTCAACTTCCCTCGCTGAAGGAAGAACCAGCAAAGATCAGAATCAAGCTCAATACCAAGGAACCCAAAGAATCCCGCGAAGAGTCTCCAGCGACCTTCGAACCATTCGTTTCTAAAGGATATAATCAGATTTACGATCAAATATGGCGTGATATGGCAAGAAAGGATGTCAACAAGGTGTACAAGATTGCAGGAGATTCATATGCGATCAGATCATCGAATTTGAAGAAGACAGCTATTTTAGCATCGAAAGAAGCCAAGCGATGGCAGCTTCGCACGAATAAGGGTACGAAGGATCTCCAGGCCAGAGCAAAGCGTGTCATGCGAGAGATGATGTCCTTCTGGAAGCGCAATGAGCGAGAAGAGCGTGATCTTCGACGAGCAGCCGAGAAACAGGAGATTGAGAACGCAAAGAAGGCCGAAGCAGATCGAGAAGCAAACAGACAGAAGCGAAAACTCAACTTCTTGATCTCCCAGACTGAATTGTACTCCCATTTCATTGGCAAGAAGATTAAAACCGATGAGGTTGAGCGTTCGACAGATCATCCAGATGTTGCTGTCCCAGACAAGGAGGCTTCGAGCTTGCATGTGATCAATCTGCCCACGGATAGTGTTGCGCCTGCGAAGGTTACGAGCTTCGATCAACTGGACTTCGATGATGACGATGAGTCTGCCCTCCATGCCGCTGCCATGGCCAATGCCCAAAATGCAATCCAGGAAGCTCAGAACAAGGCCAGAGCATTCAACAAACAAGATGATGGGCCAGCCATGGATGAGGAAGGTGAGATGAATTTCCAGAACCCTGCTGGTATGGGTGACGTCGATATTGAGCAACCGAAGATGCTTCAAGCTCAGCTCAAGGAGTACCAACTCAAGGGTCTCAATTGGCTGGTCAATCTTTACGAGCAGGGTATCAACGGTATCTTGGCCGACGAAATGGGTCTTGGAAAGACGGTTCAGTCCATCTCTGTCATGGCGTATCTTGCAGAGAAGCACGGCATCTGGGGTCCATTCTTGGTTGTTGCACCAGCTTCCACACTGCACAACTGGCAACAGGAAATCACCAAGTTCGTTCCAACACTTAAGGTTCTGCCATACTGGGGTACCGCTGCGGATCGCAAGGTGCTCCGAAAATTTTGGGACCGCAAGCACATCACCTACACTCAAGATGCTCCTTTCCATGTTCTCGTCACGTCTTATCAACTGGTCGTTTCAGATGTAGCCTACTTCCAGAAGATGAAGTGGCAATACATGATCTTGGATGAGGCTCAAGCCATCAAGAGCTCTCAAAGTTCTAGATGGAAGAGTCTTCTGGGTTTCCACTGCCGTAATCGTCTGTTGCTCACTGGCACGCCCATTCAAAACAACATGCAGGAATTATGGGCTCTACTACATTTCATCATGCCAAGTTTATTCGACTCCCACGACGAGTTCAGCGAGTGGTTCTCCAAGGATATCGAAAGTCACGCTCAATCGAACACCAAGCTCAACGAGGATCAGCTCAAGCGATTACACATGATTCTCAAGCCATTCATGCTACGTCGTGTCAAGAAGCATGTGCAGAAGGAACTTGGCGACAAGATCGAACTCGATGTTTTCTGCGATCTCACCTACCGTCAACGAGCTTACTATGGTAATCTTCGGAACCAGATCAGCATCATGGATCTCATCGAGAAGGCAACTATCGGCGATGACAATGATACCGGTACCTTGATGAACTTGGTGATGCAGTTCCGAAAGGTTTGCAATCACCCTGATCTCTTCGAGCGAGCCGAGACTACCTCGCCATTCTCTTTCGGATACTTTGCTGAAACAGCTTCATTCATGCGTGAGGGTGCGAACATCAATGTTGGCTATTCTACCCGGAATATGATCGAGTACCAACTCCCACGATTAGTCTGGCGTGAAGATGGCAGACTCAACTTGCCTGGACAAAACAATGACAAGGCTGGCTTCAGAGGAAGATACTTGGATCAGTTGATGAACGTTTTTACGCCCGAGAACATCCGCGAGGGTGCCACAGAGAATGGTCCTTTCTCATGGCTTCGTTTTGCAGATACTTCTATTGATGAAGTTACTACTGCTTCTCATAAGGATGTCTTCACTCGTGCTGTGGATCTTGCCCAGAAGCCTCGTCGTCTGGGTGCATTGAGCGTCATCTACGATGAAGGGCGCGAGAAAGATTTCACACCGACTCCAGCCATGCTCCAGATCGTGCACCGCAAGGATCGCAAACCTCTTGCTGAAGTCACCAGTGAAGGGTACCTGAACAAGCTCTTTAACGTGTCAAAGGATGTCTTGGCGGACTCCGGAATCAGCCGACTTGAGCAATGCGGACGACCAAGAGCCTCTGCTCCACCGATCGAAGTCTTCTGCTCCAGCCGAGGCGCCGTTATCGAAAAGGAGAACGTCATGTTCAACGTCCCCATGCGACGAGCTCTCTATGGCCCTTCACCAGTTGAAGAAAAGGCTTTGATCACGTCCAAGATTCCGCCAGCTTTCTATCCACCTACCAAGATGCTCCCAGCACCAACATCCGAGAAACAACGCTTCACCAATATCCGCGTACCATCCATGCGCCGCTTCGTCACTGACTCTGGCAAGCTTGCCAAGTTAGATGACCTCCTCTTCAAGCTTAAGGAAGGCGGCCATCGTGTCCTGCTTTACTTCCAAATGACTCGAATGATCGATCTTATGGAAGAGTATCTTACTTACCGCAACTACAAATATCTTCGTCTCGACGGATCCACCAAACTCGAAGACAGAAGAGATACTGTACATGATTTCCAGACTCGACCCGAGATCTTCATCTTCTTGCTCAGTACCCGCGCCGGAGGTCTAGGTATCAACTTGACGTCCGCCGACACCGTCATCTTCTACGATTCAGACTGGAATCCAACCATCGATTCACAAGCCATGGATCGCGCGCATCGTCTCGGTCAAACCAAGCAAGTCACCGTCTACCGCATGATTACGCGCGGCACGATCGAAGAGCGTATCCGAAAGCGAGCACTGCAGAAGGAAGAAGTTCAGAAGGTCGTCATGACTGGTGGTTCTGGCGGTGGTGTCGATTTCAATACGAGATCTAAGGAGAATAGAACGAAGGATATTGCGATGTGGCTTGTTGATGATGACGAGGCCGCGGAGATTGAGCGGAAGGAGAAGGAGTTGGCGGAGATTGAGGCGACGATGCCGGAGAAGGGGAAGAAGAAGGGGGGAAAGAAGCGGAAGGCTGAGGGTGCTTTGGGTGGTGGGAGTTTGGAGGATTTGTATCATGAAGGTATGTTGTTCCCAAAAAATTTTTTTTTTTTTAATTGATAGGGTATGGGGATTATGGAGACGAAGGCTAACGAGTGGAATTTAGGTGAGGGTCACTTTGACGATGGCTCAAACCGTCCTTCTGGTGCTGCGACGCCCATTCCAGGCGAGGGAGGCCCGAAGGCAAAGAAGGCGCGCAAGGCGGGTGGGAAGAAAGCCAAGACTGCGAAGCAGAGATTTGCGATGGCGGATGGGGATGTGGATATGGGTTGATTTGTGTATTAACTCTCTATCTTCACTTGCCCTGTATCACGATGCGCTGATTTTGGTTTCTCGAGCGGCAACTTGGGGTGTGATGCTGTGTTTGGGAGGGATTGTGTGTACAGCAAGCAGCGTGTTTTCGGGAAGAAAAGCAAATTTAGAGATTTTGCCGGGAGAGAAAGGCATTGTATTATAAATATGGAGATGGACGGAATGGGGGAGCGTTGATTATGGCGTGTTCTTGCATGGAAAGGCGGGATCGGTATCCTACGATAAATAAACTGGTATGGGAATGTGTTATTAGAGAGTGTGAATGGATGATGGGGCATTTTGGTCCTTTGCATCACATCACCAATTGCTCGCGGCAATACATCTTTTGATCACTCGCTACATTTGTAATTTTATGTTGTGTGCTGTTGATGAGGTGTCGTGAGGTTTTACGTGTAGAAGGCGAAGATGGCTGTGCCTCGCGAATAAACAATTCGGCTTCCGAAACACAACGTCTTGCTACCTGTTTTACAACTTCGACATCAGCCTCATCCTCATCCTCAAATCTCCACAATACTTGAACGATTGTAATCCACGACCTTGATCGTCCAAGGTAAAATGACTTCTTCCCAAGCAATTGTTCTAATCACAGGTTAGTATTCATTCCTTTGTGCTGCGTCTCCACTTCGTTTGTTCTCCGCCATTTTCATTCGTTTGGTTCATTCCAGCGATTGAACAGCACATTATTTCCCTATCACCAATAGAGAAATGAAAGAACAGAAGGATATTGAAGGGTCCACTCTTCAGCTTGCGTTATCAGATGTCGAGGCGAAGCTCATTATTGGGATTAGGCGCGAATCAGGGAATTGGATATGAAACAGCAAAGAACATCCTTCTCTCCTCCGGCAATGAAGCGACAAGCTACCATGTCATAATCGGCTCCCGCAATCACGCGAAGGGTCTGGAAGCCGCTGCTACGCTGAGGGAGTTGGATGGGGTCAAGGGGACAGTTGAGGCGGTGCAGCTGGACGTCACAGATGACGAATCTGTTGATGAAGCAGCGAGATTCGTGAAGGAGACGTACGGAAGAGTTGATATGCTGATCAACAATGCTGGTATTGGGAGCCAAATTCCACGAGGTTCACGAGAAGGAGGCGTGAGAGAGGCGATGAGAAGGGTGCTGAACACGAACGTTATTGGTGCAGTCTCCGTTACGGAGGCCTTTATGCCGTTACTTCTCGTACAGCCAAATACGGAGATTGTTAAGCGCCTGATCTTCATCTCCTCAACGACCGGAAGCTTAGCATATGCGAGTGATCCAAATCATGTGCTTCACGGTTCAGGAGGAGCGATTGATTATAGGACGAGCAAGGCGGCGTTGAGTATGGTGATTATTCAGTACGATGCGCTGTTGAGGGGACGGGGGGTGAGGGTGTTTGGGGTGAATCCTGGCTGTATGTTGAACTCTCCTTTCCCCCCTTCTCGCCCCTCGAATTATTTTTCTTGAATCATTCATTCGGGGTGAAGTATTCATTCTATTCTTTCATTCTTTTTGAAGGAATGGAAACAGCAGACTGAGTATATGAAATGGAGAGAGGCTACGATCCAGTAAATTCTGGAGGATGACAGCTGAGTTATGATCGTCTAGTAATTGGAACCCAAGGATTTCATGGAGGAAGGCCAGTTGGTGCGAGTCCTGAGGTTGGAGGCGAACGTGTCGCGAGTGTGGTAAAAGGAGAGAGAGATGCTGATGCTGGGAAGATAGTCCAGGAGATGGGTGTTGGCGGTGGAGGTGATGTGTTGCCTTGGTGAGGGGACGCTAATGATGCTGTGACTGGACGGCTCCTTGGGCTTTGGGAATTGGAATCAGAGGTTGTAATTGCTCCCTAGGCTGCTGTAGTAGTGAATAAGGATAGGACTTTCCAATTAGTAGCTTATATTGAGCAATTCGGAGCGATAAAAATTGTCCCCACACTGTATCATCGTCGAATCACCCACTGGAGTGAAATTGTTGATGCTATTTCTCAGAATGAACGTGTGGTCAAACTTGTCCGTCTTTGCTTTGATTTCGTACCATTTGCCTAGGATGTTCGCTACGTAACTTGAAGGTGTCACGCACGGGAAGCAGGGACGACTTGGTCCCTGCCGGGACAAGGTCACACTGATGACCGAGTCCAGCCGAGGCACGTTGCAAAGCACAGACGATATGCAGTGCATCCTGCGGCTATTCTCAAGTGTAGTTGCATCCATGAGTTTATGCAGGGTTTTGTCTCAGAATCGGCAGAGCGTGGGAAGGAGGTCGATGTGCAGCTGGCACATCGATGTGAGATAGACTTTGGAGGAAAATGATCTTCGGCGTTCCTTGGTATTGCGAATTCTGCTTGCACTGCGGTGTAGCCTCATCACGAGGATAGTTGCGTAGACGCTGGCAGGGAACGTTGAACTTACTTTCACGGACCTTACTCATTCCCATATCGGAAATCTGAGCCAATGACAAGCAAGGTTCCAGAAGAGTATAATAACTCTTTTCATCTAGGGTATCCAAACTCCAATCCGCCACTCACCCATCTCTTTGCAAACCAACTCCATTATATTGCTCACCCTTTATTCATCCCTCGATCTGCGAGCTCTTCCGACTACTCGTGGCGTCCCAACTCCCACTATGTTCCGTCTCTACCCTCTTCGGTCCTACAACATCATGATGCATTACATCCACACTAATCGTCACCTCGCCCTTAATCCCAATCTGATCCAGACCGTACAGATTCTCCACGCTATCCCCACCATGACTTCTCCTTCCAGCCATCCTACTCCCTCCCCTCTCGCCAGCCTCAACTGTCGTCACTGTACCGAACTTCTGGCTCTTCCCTATGAATGCGAATGTATCCAATCCGACCGCTTCCCCTGGGGGGAATTCAGCGAAAACAATTTCCGCACGTGTAGATGCATAGAGAAGGACGTCTAGCCAGCCGTTACAAGCGATCATGGTACCAGCCGCGCAGAAATATCCCAAGGAGACATTGTTTCCTGCTAAGGAGGAAATACGGCCAGCTGCGAGAGGTGCAGTACACACGACATAGATGAAGGGGTAAAGGAGCATGAGGGGTGTAGCGCCGTGGGATTTGGAGGCGGGGGAGGAGATGGCCTGGGAATTAATGCGGCCGCGCAGGAAGATGAAGATGAAGGTGTAGATCAGGACTGTAGAGAACATGCAGACGAAGATCCAGAAGTAGTGGAGCCAGAGACGCTCTTTTTGGTATTTGTGGCTGATCCAGCACTATGTTATGTTAGTTGGTTGAGTTTGAGGAATGAAGGGTTTGGAAAAAGGGAGACTTACCCAGGCGCTGGCTCGCACGTAGAAATCCTCGCGGTGCATGAGTGGTCCGAGGGCGGCCATCAAGTAAACGAAGCCCCAGAGTGCGGCGATAATACAGTAGAATATTCTCGTCGGCAGCCTGTAGTCTCTCACGACGCCGAGGAAGGTGTGGCACCCAATTGCGCAGATGAAGACACTACTTGCGAGATCTCCTGTTGAGACGAACCACCCTTGAGCGAAGCATGTTGTCGTTCCTACCTCTATTGAATTGGTTTTCAAGTGGCTGATGTTGAGAAGGAAAGCAATTGCTTGTTGGATGTCTGCAAGTTGTGCTTAGCAATTTCATGTTCAAACTGTTTGTGATTGCTTACCCGCTAGGAGAAGATTGTAGATGAGGAACAGAAATTGATTTATCGGTGTCTTTACTTCCGTTGTTCGTCGCCATCTGATCAATCGGTACGTCAAGAAGAAAAACAGCGAAGTCGAGCAAAAGAAGGACAGAAGACCAAACGTCGATACCGCTACCAATCCATGCGAGAGCACACCAGGGAGAGGTGACAGCGTTCTGCTATCGGCATCGAGCGTCATGGTGGCTGAAAACAGAGACATCAGAGGAAAAGAAGAAATTCTAGAAAGCTCAGGTACATATACTCGTCGTCAATGCACACAAGCTTGACTCGTACAACAAATGCAAACGAAAAAGGCATGGCAGCAGGGATGAGGGAGGGGTTGTCAACTGGTCCCCGAAAGCAAAAATCGGCCCACTGGAAGCTTAACCGAATTGCAATTCGCGCGATGCCGAGGAGTTGACCCTGGTCCGTTTGCAGGCATATTGCAATAAAGTTAAAATGGACGAGGGTTTGTCGTGTGGGTTCCTGTGAGAGGGCATGCTGGTTCAGCCCGTTGGCTAAGAGCGGAAATGAAAAGCGAACGCCCGCAAGGGAGTTATAAATTGATTGATATGCGGACAGGATGCTTGAGATGAACATCATTCGATGGTCTGGGGAGATCTCTCTTCGTGGGTTCCGAAATAAATATCCTTGCAAAGAGAAAGATGAATTCCAAATATCGCTTGTTCCCAGGCGCGCTCAGGAGAAACTTCCACCACTCAGGAACTTTGGAAGACCAACAAGACTTGTGGCGTCTTGCTAGGGGAAAAAAGGTACACCACTACAACGACTTTAAGGAGCGCAACCAATTACAACTTTGCATCGCAGAACGGAGAGAATGCAGTCAAAAGGGGCAAGGGCCAGGTCAATGCCTCTGACGAGAGGCTCAATACAGGCCTCCTTCTCTTCCAAGTAAGTGCGCCGCTAGGTGGCGCTTTTGCCCGGCGCTGAATAGCACCAACTGTGTTTCAGCTCCATGACTTTGGGCCGTGAGTTCCCACGTGGAAGAAAGCCCGAATCCTCAGGGAAATAAGCGGCCAGTATTGGCATACGCCTAGCCCTACTTTCAGGCTCAAATTGGTTAGAAGACAGTATGGCTTCTTTAGAGCCCTCAAATCAAGATTTAGCAAATTTAATCCAAATTTGTGGAAGTTTTGCTATTGCTGAAACAAGGCCTTTGGTTTTGCGCAGGTGCCAATATCGGCCACCTAGAGCCCCTCTCCTCGTACCTTGTCAAAAAAAAAAAAAAAAAAAAAAATTTATTTTAAAAGGGGGAAAATTTATATATTTGGGTATATCTTGAAGTTCTTCAAAATAGGGCGAAGATTCAACCTGTCTCGGCGGCTTTCATTTTGGTTTCCAATGGTTCGGAACTTAATTGGCCGACCTTGTGGGTGCCTGTGATCGACAGATCGACGACTTATCAAGCTTGTCTTTGATATCTTTGGGAAAGTGAGACACTGATCGGACAGCTTCTTGAAAGGTCATCTTCACCACCCGGGAACATGCGAGGACCGGCGTTTAGTTGATATGTTTAGCAAACAAAGTTCAATTTTTTATGCAGTGAAAGTTCGAAACAGATTTCTAGAACTCCAAGTTTAGCTCGATTCAGGGGTCGGAGCCAGTTCCTTCCTCTTTCGAACCTTTCAACATTACTGAACTGTCCTTCCTAGTACGAACAGTCTCTCACACCAGTTACCATTCCCCTTTCACAACTGAACAAACAGAGTTATGGCTTCATTGACCCCATCAGTGGCGAGAGACGGAGTCAAAATATGCTTCAGCCGGGAAACAAAGTTCCTAGCTTTCTTTATTCTTGAAAACATGGAGACAACGAAAGCGAGAACAACGAAAGACAAATATGCCAAGTGGTGTTAGCAACACCGCAGATGATTGTTCAAACTGTTAGAACGATTCAAGTCTGGCGTTGCTGCAATAATCCGGTGGTTCAATTCTTTCAAGGACTGTACAGATGTCCAACCACCCTCCACATGCCCATTGCTGCTTTACTCCACTTCCACAAATTCTTCTCCATTTTCATAGTCATCCACTTCCATATTATCTCCCCAATCCTCAGAAGCATCCCCTTTCTCATGATTTTCAGCAGCTTCAACATCCTCGCCAGCTTCCTCAACCTTGCGAGGATATCTGTCCGAGGAGGGATGAGCAGTGCATCGTGTGACTCCTTCCCTACCGTTGTCCTGGTAGAAGCGTTTCTTGCACTGGTTGTCGGTGCCTTCAAGGTAGTCACACTGGACTCGCTCCAAGCCCTCTTCGCGTCGCCTATCGGCATCATGCCTTCTCATGGCACCTGCTGTGAGCTCTTGGCCGGGTACCTTGCTTCCGCATCCAGAATCAAGCGCCGCCTGTAGTAGATCCTTCCATTTTTTGGCATGCTCCGCGGAAGGGTTTATGCAGGCATCAACTATCCAATCCTCAGTGTACTCCGTTTCTCCAGCTTCGTTCTTCCAAGAATACCACTCCCGCAATGTGTTTGGATCCTTGGGTATTGTGTCTCTGTTCATCTTGCACCAAATTCGCATTTGTAGGGTTCGGTAATTGCGGTAGGATCCTGAAACTGCCTTTGACTTGACTTCGTCGAGGAGGTCTGGATTCAACTCCCGTGGTCTCGCCCGCATGGCATTGTTTCGTGGGTAGGCGATGATGTTGGTTCTCATCTTGGGGTAGAGATCCTCGGGCAGATCCGGGAATTCGAGGTGCGATGGCGCCTGGTATCGGAAGGGAGAATCCGGTGGTAGGTCATCGGCGTAGGCTCCAGCGCCAGTTCCACAATGCGGATGCTTTGCTTTGAAGACGAGTGCTCCAAAACGTGCAGCTGAGCAGGTCATCTCGGTGCTGGCGATGGTGAATCTTCCAGGATAGAAACCCTCCGGGAGATTCTCCATAAATAGGACAACAGTGACGAGCCTGGGATCGTCGTTTGCGTCTGGGTGGAAGCCTCCCTTGCGCTTCAAAGCTGATTCCTGGCACTGGTCTGGACGCGAACGGTTGACTTGTATGGAAGAGAAGTGCGTGTTTGAGTTGTGACCGGCTGTTACTGATCCTTCGACCGCCCACTGGTGCATGTAAACGTCTTCTGGATCCACCATTTCAGGAAACGCTCGTTCAATGATCTTGTGGACTATAATTGCCACTCGCTCATTGAACAACCGGACCTGCTCTTCGTTGGTGCGTGCTACCTTGCAGGGCCCAACGCCACCCACTTGGCATCCTGGTTGGGTGGTCACAGTCGTATCATTAGCCCCACCCATGCGGCCCTTTTGTTCCTTGGTCTGAACTTTATCCAAGAACTCGCCAAACTCCTTGTGGTTCACTTGTTTAAATAGTTGAACAAGCTTCTCCCAAAGTCCCCACAGTTTCATCTCTGCTGGAGAGACGTATCTGGCGAATGGGGCCTCCTTGTACTCTGCACCAGCCTGTGACAGCATCATGTACGGCTTGGAGCCCATAGCCCTGAGACCAGCAGCCTCAAGCTCCTCCGGCATGATTTCGCCAGATCTGTATAGGATTTTTTGTGCCTTTTGTGTCTTCTGTGCAATCTCCATGCGTTCGAGCTTGCTCAATTTTGGATTGTTGAGCTTGATTTGGATTTTGTCGTCGAGCACCGTCATAGAGAACAGAGGCTCTTTGATTCCGCTAGGATTGTCGCTCATTTTGGCGATTTGGCCGGATCAGGTTGCCTATGAAGGTATGGTCAGGAATTGCTAGACAACTGCAATTCTTGGATCAGAGGCATGAAGAAATAGCTGTATATTGAGAACTTACCGGAAGGTATGTTGCGAATCTCGTGGGAGGCTGGAATACTGTCGAAGATGGCAAAGAAGGCGTCAATATCTGTCTTCGCACAGTTCATGTTAGCAGCCTGTTTTGCTTGAGACACCCATATGAACAGGAACGAGTGTAAAGGACAATCTGATACAAGAGTTTGTATAGAGCAGGTTATGGAGAGGAGGCTTACTTGAGAGATCTCTTGCGATGACTTCGTTGAAGGCCACTCTTATGGGAGATTCTTGGGTGGCTCCCATTGGTCTTCAAGATATGACGATTTGAGAGATTCCTTTCAATGACTCGAAGATATCAATCCGTCTTGTGAGAAGAAGACTTTCTGAGGAGTGGATTGACTTGATGTTTCGTCGAGTTGGATGAAAGTTTGGAGGAGGAAGTTTGCAAGCTTTGCAAGCTTGATTTTTGCAAAAGCTTTGTGCGTAATTGTCGAACGATGACTCCGACGGCATCAATTCCATAAACAATTCAATAGCAGATTCATTGCGGCTCTGGTGCGGCCGCTGCAACTCGGAGTCTAGGTCGGGCCGTTAGGGCTCGCCAATTACGCGAGGGGAGGGTGGAGGGCGAGACTTACTCTTTGAATTTCTTTGATGTGAAGGTTGTTTGGCCGCTTTGTTATAAGTCTATATAGGGGGAGTGAAGGTTGTTGTGAGGGAGAGAAGGGATGCTTAAGTACTTTGTCAGCAAAGGGTTGATACCTGAACAACAGTTGACACCTGACAGTTGCGAAGTGAATGTGTCGTAGAGTATAGGTTTTTGAAATTTGTCGTGAACATAGTAACACGATGAAACTAAAGACTAGAACTCTGTGGTGTATTGGTATTTAATTTAATATAAAACAGAAGAAAAGCGCAAACACCAAGTCTGTTCAAAAAGACTTCAAAGTAAGAGTAATATGTTACGATAAAAAGTCTGCTACGAGAGCCTTAAAGAATTGGCGGAATTGTGACGACTATTATATTCATAAAGTCTAGGTTTCATTTTCTCCGAAGATTGCACTTCAATTGCTCAAGCTACAATTACCAACCAGTTTTACCCCAAAGTCTTTCCACGCAATCGCTTGCGTTGAGCAGGAACAAATGGAAAATTGGAACGGACGAGAGGAGTTAGTATAGATGACTTAAGCCCTCCTCCGCAAGTCAGCAAACTATAGGCATCATGAATCTATCAAACATATCAGCTACTATTACGGTTTCTGGTTAGCGATGTCAAACCTGTTTCTTTGCAATCACTTTCCATCTATCCAATGCGTTCAAAGCCTCAGCCCCTAACTTTCTTGGGTAGAACATATAGAAAATCTCAGATCAAATCAAACGGTATGGTATTCGTCTGTTCTTGAGTAGCACCCTTCCTGACCACGAAAACAACGCTCAGAGTTCAGAGTATAGAGCCTCCAGGAAAAGTAGAAGAGTCAAGTAAATAGCCAAAAAACATTATCTATCATTTACTCTAACTCATAAGACCGCCTGAAGCTCTATCGCTGTTCCAAATATCTATGTCTTCCCAGCTGTGAGCTTCTCTCTGATCTTTGCCAGATCCTCCTCTCTTAGACCCAGCTCCTAAGTCAAGTATCCCTTCACTCCATTCCCATCGCCACCCCATCTATCATCCATAGACTTTAAGAACGGCAAAATAGTTGGACCCCTCACCGAACACATTTCTCCCATTCCAGGGGTATCCAGCCCTAGCCCCTTTCCATCCTCTTCCATCTGCTCCAATAGTTTCCCCAACAAGATGTCTCGGAAGGGCTCCGTGCCAATACGTGAGTGCGTAGCCTTGAGCTATTACATGGTCTGGCGCTTCAAGAAGGGATAGAGCAGAGAGTATGCCGGTGCGGTCTTTGCCGGCTGCATTCGGACGAGAATCAGCAAAGTATATCAAGTCACGTGAAGACAGAAAAGGGGGCGGGGTTGTCAGAAATATAGGGTTGGCGGGTGCAAAGGGTCACGTGGACGCTAGTATATGAGCTTCGGGGAAGTGATGCTCCAGATGAACTTAACTTCATTCTTGCACTCCTACAGAGCTCAATGCATCCAATATAACTATAGCTTGACTCTAGCTATCGGTTTCCGATGGCTCCTCGACCCCCGAGTTCGGGTTCCGTATGCCTCAGCTCTTCAGGCAACATACTGATATTTCAGGCAATATTCCTGACAGGGGTAATGTGGGGCAGCAAAAAGGGGTGAAATAATCTGACGAACCAGTACAGTGAAAAAACATACCTCCGTCTCCATCCCTGCGAGTCTCAAAAACGGCTTTGTAAGGCCCCCTATGCGTCTCTAGCACAGCACTGTACATCTTTACATATCAGTCGTTCCCTTGGTTTTCGACGAAATCCGCAGTAGGAATATTGATCCTCCAATGACTTTATCCCGATGGCTTGGCACGGATCGCGGCATCCACTCCGCTTGGGGTCGAAATCGTTTTGATACAGGGGTTCTCAGTGAGGGAGACGATACCCGTTCTGATTGGTTGCGGAGGTCGAAAATTGTTCTTATGTTGTAGGTATCTTGCAATGGGGCCAAAGATGTGGCAGGGAGATGAGAGAGCGCTCCCGAACGAGGATGAGTTTGAGTGGGAAATGGCCTGAGGTTGAGGACGTGGGGAATTGGGATGAAGGGGTATGTGGCGATGATCTCTTTGAGGGCGTCTTCAGGAATGGGATCGCTGATTGGTGTCGCCAGAAGAGTAGAAAGGTCGCGGCAGGAGGCCATTCGGACGATTTGGGATTTCTGGGTAACTTTGAGGCAAAAGTCTGAAGATAAGGGTGACTGAAAGTTGATCCACTCTGTAGATTTATTAGAATTTCAGACAAGTACCTTAGGTAATATGCAAGTATTCGTGACTGCTTTTCTTTTAGGAAGGCTGAGATTTATACAAACTAGCCTCTGTCGGGGATTTCTTGCCCAGCCTTGCATGCACGCGAAAAATTGGCGTGTTCTGATACCGGCGCTCTTCACATTGTACCTCACCGTCTTCATCCCCACTAAGTATAAAGCTATTAGCAACGGACTCCTGATTTTGTTGGTATATAAGCTTGTAGCTGGCCCGGAGAGTTTGATACTGTGGGAGCATCGGAGGTCGCTAGTTGCGACGTTGTCATTTGAACGAGGAATCAATCATTGACGTCGAGCGCGATCATTTTTGCATGACGTGTGTATGCTTCAAGAAGCTCCTGAGCATTGCTTCAGAATATTATATGGTAATAACAGCCTTGGGCATCCTTCATTCACTGTCTGCAACCAGCATTAGTACACGGATCGAGCAATCAGAATTGGTCACACAAAAGATGGACAATCTTTATACCATTGCGTGCTTCAGCCAATTGGAGGCTAGACAGGAAGGGTGATTGGAAATCAGTTTGGAAAGGTATACATTTACCACCGACGTCCCATCTTGGAATTGAAAGTTCAAACACTTAATCGACTGCAAGGATTTTCCAAATAGACACCATGGCTACCCAAAACGCTCTTATCGTTGCTGAAATCGGCAGGCCGGTCATTAAAACTACCCGCCCCGTTCCTAACCCGATGAGAACCAGGTTCTCGTTAAGATAATCACCGTCGGACGTAAGTATAGTCGCATCCTATCTCTGCTTGAACGAGGCTGATATCCCTGTCAGTAAACCCCCATGACCAGAAGATTCGCGATCGCGGAATCTTCGTCTCTAAGCTTCCCGAGATCCTCAGCCTTGAGGTGGTTTGCACAGCCACTTCTCTTGGATCGGAGGTCAAAGACTTCAAGTTGGGGGACAAGTCTTCGGCCAAACGAGGTTCTCGCCTGATACTGCTGGCCTGCAAGAGTATGCTCTTCTGGACTCCAGGGTGACAGGGCGTGTCCCAATTGGTATCTCCGATGACGAAGTAGTCACCTTGCCTGTATGTGGTATTGCATCATTCGTGGCATTGTTCCACCCCTCTGGGCACGGCATGCCGCCCCCCTTTGATACCGATGAGGCTAAAGCATTCGACTGCGCCTCCCAAAGTATAGACATTATCGGTGGTGGCTCCAACTGCGGCAAAATGGATATTCAGTTTGCCTCATTGGCTGGTATTGGGAATGTCATTGCAGTTGCAGGGATAGGGAACGCCGAAAAGCTCAAGTCCTACGGCGCTACCCACGTCATTGATCGGCATGCCAGCAACGAAGACATCAAGTCACGAATTCAAGCCATCACTGCTGAAGACCTTGTATATGTGCTCGATGCCATAAACCCGACGGTCCATACCTTGGCGGTCTCTCTCCTATCGTCAACAAAAAATTGGCAAAGTAGTCACCCTTCTTCTGGGCACGGTTGACGATGCGAAGATTGGAGAGAAGAAGGCTGGATATCGCATTAACCAGACCTATGGCGACTCACATCTTCGCCGTGAAGGTCTTGGCCACGACTTTTGGCAATATCTTCCCCACTGATATGCATCTCCGCAGCTCTAATCATTCTCTCGTCCTATATTGCAGCCTCGGTTGGATGGCGGGCCTGGTACTACATGTTCGCTGGGTTCTCGGCTCTCATTCTCATTATGACCTTCTTCATGCCGGAGTCCAAGTTTGAGCGTCCACTCGTCGCCTACCAATCACTGACGAATCATCCAAGCGACAAGCTTGCTCCCTTGGATATAGCTGACGCCGAACAAGCAACTTTTGAAAGACAAATGACAATCCACTCGCCCCGCACCATGGATACAGTCAACTTCGCGCCGCGTACATTCGCCAGCGGACCCCAGGCATTTGTCAATA
Source organism: Gamarada debralockiae (assembly GCA_002803225.1). Classification (NCBI taxonomy): domain Eukaryota; kingdom Fungi; phylum Ascomycota; class Leotiomycetes; order Helotiales; family Hyphodiscaceae; genus Gamarada; species Gamarada debralockiae. Next base: position 42,229 of record NXFV01000753.1, on the reverse strand, counting down.
AGCCAGACTGTGCAGAATCCCACCGCTGTGTTAAACACATGATCCAAGTTTTCTTCTTCCCAAATGTTACTTGGGTGATGGTAATGAATGGAATCTTTCTTCGGATCAACATCGCCCTCGGCCTGAATATCTGGTCTTCAAGCTCCTCACTAAGCTGGCGTGCCCGGAAGAGGCTACACAAAAGACGTTTCCAGTGGCTAAGATACCGACTAATAAACCGAGGATTCTGTAGCCAGCTAAATGCGTCGTGGTATAGCTTATGCTCGTGCTGGGACTTAAGCCAATGCCGAAACACATATGGCGTCGAGTGAAAAGTAGCCTCGCACCTCTCAAAGAGCTGCTGCTGAGAGGCAAGGATAATCCCGAGAATGTCTTCCGACTCGGCGGAAAAGGAGGTCTCGAGTAGCTCGCTATTCGTGTCCTGTTCGTCGCGGAGCTGTAGGGGGCTGCCTTGTCGCGGGAGATAGGTTATCTGGCGGAGCGCGTGCTAGTACGGGCGCTGTCGGAACGTATGTAGCCAAGCCGTTTGCTCGAGATACGGGCTCGTATCGTCCTTCGACTGGGTCCCGATTAGGTGCCGTTCCGCGTGCGGGTTGGGAATGGCTCGCGCCGGCTTCGAAGGAGGGCAGGGGAGTACAGGGCATCTTCTGACTCCTACTTGGATAGCCCAAAAGATCCTATAGACGCCTAAGCGACGAGTAAATCAGGTCTGAACTTGGACGAGCCGGTACCGCACCTCTCGAAACTTGCCCTTCTCATGTGCTGTCGATAGGTGCTTTCTCATTGTATCTTCGCTAAACACTTGATAGTAGCCCGGCCCAGGGCAGAGCGTGCACTCGAGCGCGTCCAAGACTTTTAACCCCTCGAAGATCGGGCTATTCGTAGGCAGGGGACACGACAGTTGAGACCGGCTATTTAGCAGTGCCTCGGCGAGCCCGGGTCGGGCCTGGACGAGCTCAGGGAGCTGGCGCGGGGGAGGAGGGTCGTGGAAGTCATTGAGGTGGCAGTTTAAGAGGTGCTGCGCGCAATGGAGAGGCGAGTGATGCTTTGCCGGGTGCGCGTTAGCGACGACGATAGTCCCACACGGGCGGCAGAAGACGAAGGGGCCGTTCGCGACCGTGACAATGTCGAGGAAATCAAGGTTTGGTAGCATCTTTGGGAGAAGGAGAGAGTGGTAACATAAAGAGACAATAGCGAAACGAGGCTTGCCTAAGAGCGAATCCAAGGTGAATCGGTACTAATACGGTAGGGAATCAGTAGGGAAGAAAAGGATACTTAGCTTATTATCAGGTCAGACTCGACACTTATTTACTATTGAGTAGTAGTCTATTCACGTAGAAAAAGGGGGTGGGTTAGAAGAAACACGACGATGACGCGACGCGGCGCGGCGCACGCTAGGGGTAAGTAAGATTTAGGTTTAAGATAAGATCACTAAGAGGTTAAGTATAGGTAAGAAAGTAGATTAAGGGTGGGAGTAGGGCATCGGCCAGTATAATAGGTGAGCACAATGGACCACAGGTAAAAAGGTTATATTAAATTGTATAGATGTCTAAGTGCTACTCTAGCTACAAAGGCCATTTATATCCTGCTAGCATGTGATGAGACTAGCTAAGCGAAGGTTCTTATAATTGTAAGACCCACTAAACATGAAAAACAGGGCCACAACAATTTTCCCCACTACAGTAACTACGCCCTTTTTGCCCTATAGTCAAGAGTGTATTTGTATGATCTATAGAGACATTCCTCTCCATCTCGCTCTCGTGGCTGTCTGAGTAAAGGCTGGCCCTAATCATCCACCAGAGACCTTGGATACGAACTGTCAGTACTTCCTGTGTCTCGGCTGGCTGTTATAACTCTGTGTATTAGGTACCCAATAGCACATGTGACAGCCACTAATACTAAAGCGCCTGTCACCGCAGCCTTCACACCGGATGCCAATGGCCTTGTCCATACCAAAGCAATGGGGAGAATAAATACTCCTATAGCTCCAATCCAGGTGAGAACCTGAGCCCACGACAGGTTCTTTAACCAGCTTGAGATTCTCTCCTGCTGGAAAGCTACTACAATGAAGGGGATAGATAAAGCTCCGGAGAGGCTCACTGCCCAGATTCAGTACGAAGTATTCCACTTAGCAATGTCGAGAAGGAGCAGGGATTCTTACGCATATACTTCAACACGAACGGTATCGGCAGCTTCCCGTTCTCATTAACAGGAAAAGAGTCCAAATTAATCGCAAAAAAAGCCGCCATAAACGATAGCGGAAGCTATTTCCTCCTATTAGCCCATTGCCGCACCACTTCCTCTGTGCCAGCAATCAATCTCAACTCACAAAAATAATCGTAACCACCGTAAACATCAAGATTGTCTTCCCCTGCCTCGCCGTCTCCTTCCCCTGCCTGGCCGTTTCATCCGCCTGCTCCCTCGCCAGCTTCGTCTGCTCATTCAACTCCCGTACCTGCTCCGTAGTGAGTCTAGTTTGTTCGGATGTCAGTCTTGCCTGTTCGGCAGCGAGCCGGGCTTGCTCGAGGCTACGGTCCGCTTGCTCGCGCGCGAGTTCCGCTTGGTGGAAAGTGCTCTCGGCTTGTTTGCGTGCGGAGAGAGCTTCGGAGAGATTGGCTTGTTTTTGCTTTAGGTCGAGAAGATGCTGAAGCTAAGAAAGGGAATTATGAGATAGTGCTTTGAATTGTGGGGGATTCGGGATTGGGGGCCTCGAGGACTTACTCCTTTGTAAGAGTTTTCAGTCATCTTTTTCATTTCTTGGATGCGGTAGAGGTGGCTGTCTAGCACCCTGTTGTTTTCCAGCGAGAGATTTTCATCTTGGCTGGTAGCTGCTGTGATGGTGTCCTTCGTGAGCTCTCGTGTCACTCGGGCCATGTCTTTCATAGTCTTCTTCTGGTCATCGAGCACGATCTTTAAGATGTCAAGCTCGTCGCTTATATCCTTGATTTCTACCAGCAGCGCCGTCTCCTTTTTGATATCTAATATCACGTTCTCCTCGCTGAGACTATGGGTGAACTCTTGAAGACATCGTGCTTCCTTATCAATCTGGAATAGCTCAGCAAGGGTGGAAGACTTCGTAAATCAACTTACAATATTTCCGATGGAACGCTCGAAGAAATCTAAAAATTGGAAAGCCTCTGGGACTGAATACTGATCAAACACATTGGCGCAGTGGTTTGTGATTAGGTTCGCCAGATCATAGATGGTAGTGATCGGAGCTCGTGCTGAGCCCTTCAGATACCTGAGAATCGTCTGGTGTACATCCAAGGGGTCGTCACGAATTTTACGGGAGGCTTTTGGCTTCCTGGTCGAAGAGCTTTTGCTCTGAATACTTCGAGTATCCTCTCGACTTGATTGTTTTGCTTGTTCTGTAGCATAGGGAGGTGTGCTATCCTGAAATTGCAATAGAATTTTATGATCTAGAGGGAGCGAAGGAACAGGGGGCGGGGATGCCGGCGGCAGAGTGGCTGGAGCCGGAGGGACTGGAAGACGTTTTGCGGTAGACAGACTATCCTTAGTTGTAGCAGGAGGCTGTTCTGCTATAATGAGAGGATCTTCGCCTTCCACTTTCCGGTGAGAAATTTTCGCTGACGGCCCCGGGGATTCATTCATCCATTTCAGAACATCCGATTTTTCCCTAGACGACCGCTCCGGTTTGTCACTCATCCACCCCAGCATGCCGGACGGCTTTTCCTTCTTCTTGTGTTCTTGTGTAAGATTCACGATAATTGGTAGTCCTCCGGGCTGGCTCGGAGGTAGATCTGACCTATGCATTTGAGGACCGGGCACAGGACTTGGCCTCTGCAAACCCGGGCTTGTTGGTAGGTCGCTTGACTCTGGAACGCCAGTAGTGCGCTTACCAAGAAGAGGGTCCTTTTTGGGTACCGATGGAGGGTCGTCTTCTAATTTCGTGTCCTGACCGCTTTGTTCTTGACGCCTCTCATGTTGTAGTTCCGACTGCCACCGTTGTGGGAAGCAGCTTATGACTATATCTAGATACCTCATAGGTTAATTTCAAAGTACGAAAAGTCACAGAGCTTGCCTACCTTCGTTCAGTATCCACAACCATAACTGATCCACCATGAATATCTTTGCCTCAGACGTTCCCATCGTATAGCGATAGACTACTTGGTCGGCATCTCTCTGGGAGGTACTTTCAAGATGAGTGTAGAAGTACTGGTCAAGCGTACGTCGTGGTTGCAGTGGTGGAATTTCTCCTGAATTTGTCGGAAATAGATAAGCCATGATTAGATCCTTATCCAGATTAATTTTGGGCGTTGATTTGTGCTCAGACAGGCCAGGTTGTTGTGTACCGGTTCTATCAGGTTGTTTACCTTTTGTCTTCGGACCATTCGAATTGTCATGTGATGGCGTAGGAGAACTCCGTGTTTCTTGCCCAGCATCTTTATCTCCTCTGTTTTCAGGAAAAGCTTTTGACTCTGTTCCAACGCTCATGTAAACAGGAGCTGTTTGATCATCCTTTGCAGGTTGGGTCTCTGATTTAGCTATATTGCTAGGATCGACTGAAGTCCCGCCTGGTGCTGATAATGGTGCTTCAGATGGCTTTTCCGTCGAGAGAAACGAACGTTGGGGCTGTGATTGTGATGGGGATTGTGGTTGCGGAGGAGGCGGGGTAGCAGGTTGTTCAGCTTTTTTTGGACCTACGCAGCGTCAGGTCTGTTACTCAAGTTGCCATGTATTTCAGCGTGCTAGTGAGGAATATACCTTTCCCCGACGACTTAGACTTTGCCCCTGACAGGAAATTGAGCACTCCACCGGAAGGCGGTGCTTTCCGCCTACTGCTACCGCCGGGTCGGGATGATCCGCCAGGCATGACGATTATAGGCGGCCCACCAGGCGGTCCTCCGGGTGGCCCTGCCCCAGGTCTTGGAGGTGGTGGCACTCCAGGTGGCCAGCCGCGTGGTGGAGGCGGTTGCATGCCGGCTCGTGGATTGACGCCGCCTCGGTGGCCTGAAGGAGGAGGGCCTGGTGGTGGACCGTGCCGTCGGGTTTCTTGTCTCATTCCTGGGCGTCCAGGGTCGAAGTGGTGTCCTGGCGGAGGGCCGGGTGGGGGGCCGGGTGGGGGATATCCAGGTTGTCTTGGGCGTTGAGGCTCAGGCATTGGCCACATATGCATAGTGAGAAACCAACCAGGTTCCACCACAGTCTCCCATACTGACGGTAGGATAATATCTCCATTTGGCCCTACCAAATCATAATGACCTTCTTCTACATGAGTTCCGAGGCCCTCAACATGTAGAAACGCTTGCCTTATCAACTCTTCCATTCCCTGCAGATAGTTAGTCCAAATCGTTAATTCGAACTCACAGTAGAGCAGGTATTTCTTACAGCCCAAGTTGCTACTAAATGAAATGGAAAAGTAAACTTTCTCCCAACGCAATCCTTGAACCGAATAGGCCTTTTTTTTTGATCAAGATATTGACCAACGGACATATAGTCTTCTTCGAATTGAGGAAAAGCAGCTCTTTTACGGTCCTGAAAATACCTTCGCGACAGTCTTGACTTCCGATCACGCTTGGTCTTTTCAGTTGAACTGAGGGGAAAGTCCCTTCCTTTTTCGAGTAAGTATTTTACCTCGGATACGATTGAAAACATCTCCTCGTAGGCATCATATATTTCGAAATGTAGGAAAGGGATCTTCAGAGAGTATTAGCTTAATCTGGCTGATAAAGCTGAGATAGATACTTACAAACAGCATGACATGATCCGCCGTGCTGTCCCCAAACGAGCAATTTTGACCCGACTGGTAGCTGTATTAGTCATGGACATTGGTCAAAGAATTTAACATACCTTCACAGCTCGACACAGTGGGCGCATATATGAAGAGTGTGCCGTGGAAGTTCTATATTGTCGACCAGATGCGTTGGACAAACCAAGGTTTGATTTGAGATCATCATCCAACATCGCGGCCCCAGATTTGCGTTCAGCAACGATTCGACTGACTAGAGCCTTTATTTGATCGTCAGGAGTGCTTCGCCTGTATGGCATATATAGCTCTTCGAAAATTGCTTGAAGTAACTGCCGAATGAACAGACAATCATACCTCAACCCACGCCATCTGTGAGATTGTTAGTACTCGGACTCTTCTCAGAAGGTAGGAGGGGGATAGGGAAGCCTACATTATTAGCCGGAAGATGATACCATCTGAAATCAGGTTTAGCTCCAAGTATCTTCGGGTCTTTGGCCATACCCATGGTAGCCTCCGGACCTATCCCATACAGAATGTCAAAAACGGAAGCCGAGACTTGGACTCTCTCCTCACAGTCTCCAACAAAGAAGTCGACAATGGTAGCTTCGAAGCCACGACAGACATTTATCCTGTCAACCTGATCCTCTGTCGCCGGAAGGGATGGCACATGCGTAAAGCGGGACTCCATGGCCTTCTTCGAGCTGTTGATGGAAGGACCTTGGACTAATTGCGCCTTTTGCAGTATCTTCAAAAGCTCCTGATCTACCTCATCTCCACTTCCAAGGCGTTCAAGTATTCCCTCTTCCTCGAGTAGCTTCTTGTTCGCTCCATGTCGGAGAAGAAATTCAATAACGTCCAGTTCCCCAAGAACCACAGCACTGCACAGAGCTGTGCGACCATTTGGAACCCTTGCATCGATATCTGCTCCATGCTCTAGGAGTCTTTTGGCGACTCTTTCATGATCGTTCAAGATGGCCTCGTAGAAAGCAGTGGTCTGAGTCTTGGCGTTGAAAGACTCAACTTGGGCATTGAAGGACAAGAGAGCCTCGACGAGAGAGAGGTTTCCTGACTTTGCAGCAATATATAATGGCTTGCTGCCATCCTTGTCAGACGCTTCTATGTCTGCTCCCTTCTCTATCAGCAGCCCAATCACGGATTTGTGACCATTTAGGACTGCTAAATGTAATGCTGTTTGCCCATCTTCAGTTTTTTCCCTGATGTTGGCCCCGCCTTCATTTAGTAGACCCCGTGCCCAGTCTTCATTCCCGTCTCTTACTGCGTCTAGCAGAAGCGTGTTCTCAATCTTCCGATGCAAACTGGAGTCGCTTCCGACAAGAACGAGCTCCATTGCGCTTCGAATGCGAAAGCAACTGTCACGATTTTGCAATGTGTAACTGCAGAGCCTTGTGTTGAGCCTCTTGGAAAGCTTCTTGCAGCGAAGTCTCGGAGTGGCGATCCCCTTCAGGCTTGTGCCGAGCATGCAGTATGCAGTATGCATGATGCAGTGCTCTGCGATGGACGTATTGTTACTGGGCGTCGCCGGGACAGCCTCATGTAAAAAGCCCATCCTAGGGTAGAAATCGCTACGGATAACCAAAACCGGCACACACACATCGCGCCACGACTCCCCTCACCAAAAATTCAGCTCTAATAGAAAAAAGTAAGGTAGAGGGTGCGCACTCGCATTTTTTGGTATAATCTCACAACGCCATATCCTTTATAAAAATAGAACAAATAAGAGTCGATGACTATAATTATACTCTTAATGTAAAAGCCGCAAAGCTCGTAATCCAATTAAAACGCAACAAGAAAAGACGTCGCCGAGGGCGCTTAGGGCGTAAAATTGTATGGGGTTGCGCTGCTGGTCGAACGGCGTCTACGAGTACCCTCGCCTACCGTACTCATCCAATTTCTACCCCACCTTCAGCTGATGAAAAGGAGAACGAGAACCGCAAAACATTCCCGGCTTCCTCTGGCGGGCTCTTGCGGGTACTACTTTGGTTACTGCATTCCTCACGATGCCCATCACTCTCTATAAGATCTCATGGCGGAGTAAACAAGTCCTGATCACCTCCTGGAAGAACCAAAAGCTCATCATAACGGCATAGGATTGATGCCATTTCTCGGATACCATCATGTCCTCATAGCTATACTCTCCATAGCCATTATCACCATTTGTACTTTCACGCTCTTTCCTGTCCTCACCAGCCAAACGTCATCACAAGTTCCTAACTGACACATCCGACAGCAATTGTCGTCGCCGGCTGCACATCCCACGGTCTCGCCAACATATACCTCCTCTCGCTTTCATACGTGAATAGCACTACTTCAGCAGCTGTCGCAACTCACCCTGAGCAGGTGAATACTAATATGTCCGCCATATTCAGCAACATCGCGAACCACTCTTCCCTTGAAGTCAGGGCGGGGTATCTGGGACTATGTATGCGCCAGAACCCAGACGAATGGCAATGCTCAAGGAGCGCAACTTTCCTAGCCAGCATCGTGGGGCTGAGCAGTGCAACCACAGGCGATCCTTTGAATCTAATATGGATCGCCTCCAATTTCAGGTACCAGATTATCTTCATTGGGCTAATGTACGTGTTCAGTCCAGCCTTCTAAACTCCTTCCCTTTAACAAATATTTAGAATCATAGCCATGGCCTTTTCTTTCCTTGCTATCCTTATTCTGTCAACCTTTCCGGGCTGGAACACTGAGACTGAAGAAAGCGGCTCCGAGCGAGAAGTCAAGCCCTTCCCTTCGAAACTGTCCTCCTACCTCGCCACAGCCTTAATAGCATTTGCTTCCATCTTTCTGTTTGTGTCAATCTTATGGCAACACATCGCTAGCGGGGCAGCGGCATCCATGGTCGGCAGTCTTACTTACGGGACGGCAGAGGGGAGGGTGGGAGCCGCGGCGATGGCGCTGGGTTGGACGGCTGCGTTTTGCCAGTTTGTAGCCTTTGCGGGGATTGTGATTATGATTTTGTCGATCAAGGTGTTGACGGAGATGTTGCGAGGTCATAATCGTAGAATGTGAAAGCAACTTGACATTTGGAGAGTAGTTATCCAAGGGCTCTATATACAGCGTAGTGACTCATACCCTAGGCAACAGGGCCAAGGGGTTATGACTCAGATGTCACTTCCAACAGGAGACTTTCGATTCAGTTGTAGAGTGAGAGGCGCTGGTGGGAATTGTGGTTGAGATGCTATATTTAGCCTGGAGAACATCAGTAATATTACAATAGAAGGCGGTGTTCAAAAATGACTTTCTCTCATACTGTCATGTCAGTAGACATAGTAGCAGGAGTGGCTGTAGAGCACACTACATTCTGGGAAGTGTTCAATTAGCCCTAGAAAGATTGTAGAGTCTATTTTATATAATGACCTTACTTGCTTACTTACTGTCTTTAGAGAAAGGGGAGAGAGAGAGAGAGAGAGGTAGCAGTAGCAATAGAAACCCCTTAGATGTGTCCTCTACTTCTCCTTAACGCGATTAAAAGCATCTGTAAATACTTGAATGTTTTATGACTCATAGGATTCGGGGTGGTAGTGGCAGGTGTAACGTGTAAAATGAGACGACACGTGGGCGCGCGTGGCCGTAGCAGTTGGACGTAGGAGTAGGTAATATATAAATGAGACAGCGGGTGCACAGGCCAGGTGTAACAGGAGTACAAGGAATGCAGGTCCATGGGCGATTTCAGAAGGGCGATCAGGTGATCCCAAGTGCATGTGATCTGAGTGAGAGTTCTTACAATTGTAAGAACCGCGTGATATTCGCTATAACTGTCACATGTGATAGTGCTGAAGATTAAACCTGGGATTACGCTAATGTTGAGCCCTGGCTTAACAAATGCAATGCCCCTGAAGGAGTTAATCTAGACTCACAGAAGCTCTAAAGATCAGAAGCCCCAAAGGACTAGAGTAAGGCCTAGACCTTGAAGGAGTAGTCTAGGTTTAAAGGGACTTGGAGGGATTGATCTAGACCTGTGGAAGTACTAAGGGTCTAGAAGGCCATGGGGTACAAGGTGACCTAGGAACTAGGGGTCTAGACTTTGGTGACCTTTGAAGGGATTAGAAATGCTGATCTTAGCTTGTATGGGGCTAGTAGCTAGTATAGCTGCTACCGGAGCTAGGAGCTAGGAATAAAGTATAAGTAAGGCTTGCTAACCCTACTTGAAGAAGGGCAAGCTTGAGTTTCAGAAATCAGATTGTACGAAAGCTCAGGAAATACAACCAATACTTCTTCTTTTACGGAACTGCTACTTCTCTATTGTACTGTGATCCCTCCTGTTGCCCTCCAGCTACCTCTAGCTGTTACAATTCCCCTTGAATAGTTATTATCTGCTTTCATTGGCGCGAACACTGCAGGCTTCACATACCTGCTTGATTCGTATCCGAATTGTGCTGTCCGGTGTTGATGATTATCTGTGCCATTCGGGGAGTGATCAGCTTCGGGCTGAACTACGGGACTGTGAGTCTTTGTAATCAGGTTGCGTATGCAAATATATTTGGAATGTTTGGTGGGTTGACGGCAGTGTTTTGGAGTTGTGGAAGAGAATCCGGGCTTTTTGTGCTAGGTGGACTGCAACGGAGGATGATGGAAGACCGCATATGGGATAGATTGACCTGACATTTGCGGAAACTTTAGGCAGCCAGAACTGAGGAAATATCATGTCTGAACACCATCTTAGAGGACGATATGTCAATACGAGCGCAACCCAAAATACAGCCTCCTTCCACCTAATCTTGTACTGCCCGTATCTCTGTTGCTATAGGCAGCTTGCATCCACTTCAATATTTATCGAAAGAACGAGCCTAGCTACCAATATGCGAATTATTAGGGTTTCATGGATTCTCGTACCATCCGTAGCATTGGACAATCTCATTTGCCAAAAGAGCCACCCCCGCTTGGATATATACGAATGTCCGGAACCGCGGCCCTCGGCGCAGAAGCAGGGCTCGATACTTCCCGGGTATAACGTCAGTCGAGATCAAAGCGAGGGTTGTCGGATAAGTGAGGATACGTCTCAGGATACGTCTCAAACAACGCCTTCGTTCTCACTCGCCACTGTTGAAGTGTAAGGACGAGAAATTTTTCTTCAAGGTCTCTAAAGTCGTGTAGTTCCTTTATCGGACAGTCTCGATTTGTGGTTGATCTATGGTACCGGAACTCGCGGTCGAGAACGAGGAAGCGAATTGTAGATACATCGGTTTGAGGAACGATGAAAGGAATGATAGGGTGTTCGGGTAACGAGAGTGAGTTCTCTACGGTGTCGAATGACAATTTGCAAAAGAGGAAACCGACGTTGGGGTTAAAGTAGACGAAATAAGTCAAGCTAGGGACAGAAGGGGAGTAGAACCGCAATTATCTCGCGGCTAAGACGACAGACCTCGAAAGCCGGTGGGACGAGAAAAGAGTAAGAGAAATGACTCTGTGGTCAGCTGGTACTTGACGCGAACAATGCGAGGCACATGTAAGGAGGCTTAAGAGAGTGCTCCCAAATCATCATAAATGGCAGAGAAAGAGAGGCGCCATTACTGACTCATCACTCGGAGGCGAAGGAGATGTGAAATTCGGCGGCCTCGTAATTGTGGAGGGCTGATTCTCCATGATTACCGTTATCATGTGATTCAACTAGATGTCCAGTAGTCGTCCGCAATAGTGAGAAACTTGTAGTGACTTCGAGAATGCGTGAAACAACAGTGAGGAGGTCAGAGGTCGGTCTATTTCGGCCCGTATTTTCGCTTCAGTGGCGGGCGTTTGCAGGGTCGACCCGAAAATAGATACTCTTCAAAATGGCGACACCTTTTTGGATTAATTGCCTTTTTATAAAATGAATTTATATAATATCGCCTTCTCAGTCGAGAAAGTTTTCGAAATTACTAGCCGAGTCAAGAGTATAACTACCCCACTAGTTTGAGGAGAAGTTAAAACTACTCACTTGGCAAAGTCACCGGTCTCACCAGGACTTCGATGCCGGCGAGGCTTTTCGATAGTGCCCAACGAATGTATGGAGTTACGGCATTCCCAAAGTAATTGGCTGTTAAAAGAGAAAGGAGGGGAGTGCTTAGCCATATTGGCACTCACTGAGAAGGATGGGAGGGGCAAGAGTAACTACAGCGTGCGTTGGCCCGAATACTGAAATTGGTAGAGAACTCGCTAGCTGTTCCTTAATCATAGAGACTTTCTTTAGCTTCTCTTCAAGCTTCAATCTGTATTGTAGTTTCCGGTGCCATTGGGTCCAATACTTCCACCTCCCCAGATTGTTCTGCTGTCGTCGTTCAAGAACGCTCCACGACCAGGGTAGGACCATATCAGATCTCCCCAGCTTGGATGGTCGCCCGGACTATTGCCAGTCGCTGAAAAGCATCAGCAAGTCTCATTTGGATCTCGAAATCTTGGCACTTACGATGTTGTTCCCCGCCAGCGGCATCAAAAGCTTTTTTTGCCTGTATTGTCCATGGGGCAGGAAGACCTTTCTTCACCACGTACTGATAGTACAAGATATCCCAAACCATTGTGGTCTGTGTAGTAGGGGTCTGCCATCCAACACCTCGACTGATTGGCGATGGCGCAGACCAAGGGCCATTGATCAAGATTGCCTCACATCGATAGAACTTCGGGTCGTACGGAACATCATTCCCAAGGTTATATTTGGCTGCGTACTCTGCAGCTTTTAACAGTAAATTGTCTCCAAGACTGTAGGCATCAAACCCCTGTGATTGGATCACACGTGCGGCTTCCGCAGCCCATCCGACGCCGGAAACAGAGTGACCTGCATCGCGACCTGTTTCCGCAGATTGTCCTGTGGCAGGATCGAAGTTGCCGTATATTCCAGCGCAGAGGTCATTCTGATATGCGTTGAGGGCATAATTCCACTTTACACAAAGGATTAGAAGGCTACCCTGCAATAAGGCAACAATGTTACTCACCATGGAGACGTCATCCAGGTAAACTGCGTAGGATAGGAGTGCTTTGATACTGACCATGCCATAATTGGCTTGACCAATGATAATTGACTGCCTCGCAAACAGCCAGTATATTTGGTTCGAGAAGCCAGCTCCACCATACCTGCAGAACATCGTGGAGTCAGCATAGACTTCATTGAGAAGGACTTCGGGGTAACTACTCCTGAGACATGATTCAAGGGTAAAAACTTATGAAAGAGTCTCGAACACGAAAAGAATTACTCTTCGATCACCTACCATTCAGCGCCCTTTTCAACCCAACCACCTTCCCAGCGCATGATCTCTGCCGCATTAATAAACATATCACCTTCTAATCCAACTAAGAGAGACGTATCGGTGCCCATGACATCCGTGAGATTTGTTCCCCAGGCGTCCAAGATCGTCGTGGATCGATCCCAGTGGCTTTGATTCTTAGTGATGTACCACATCAGCGCATTCTGCCACGCAGCTCGAACATCATTCGTGAAGCTAGTGTAATTGCTGCATTGCCCCCGGCATATTACTGAATGGGGGCCTTGCATCACATACTATTGTCCGATCAGTCAAATCCGTGGAACAGAGTGTCGATACTGACTGAAGCTTGGGAGAACGAGTCTGTGCTGAAATTTTGATAAATTGTCTTCCACGGATCTTGGCCTTGGAGTACACCATTCCTGATTCGCTCCAAGTCATCGTGGGTATGCCACAATCCAGGGTGGATGAAATCTCCAACTCTCGTCTTCGCTCCAGGCAGTTGATTGGCAATCGGATTGATTGGACCATTTAGGATTGGAAGTCCATTGAGGGGACCGGTTGCAGAGACAATCACTGCCAAGAACGCAACAGCTGAAAAGATGCTTGAGTACTTGAGGACGTTAGCAAAATATTGAAATTCTTGGGGTCGTTGTAATACCTTCATTTCATAATACAAAGCAGGGCTCAGGAGCGTACAGTACTTCCGTTTTCCCCAATTATTGACAGTGCCAAGAACAAACTTCTTCACTAAAGAGTGCGAGATAACTAGATATCTTTGGTTTTAAAACGTTGATACAATTTTGTTTCGTTTCCTCGCGCCCGCTGACGTTTCTGTCCGGGGTCGTGGCAAGTTGGGCTGCAGTTCCAAGTATTCATGCGAGGTACAATCAGGAACAAGAACAGGCAAGCTTCTCCGTATCCCGCTCCCCGTTCCCCGCACTTAGGGTAAATTAATTCCATGTTAGTATGAAGCGTTGACAAATGTTTAGGAAGAGACCGAGACCTACCCCGCAGTTTTGCGGGGTGCGGAACAAGTGTCGGAGCTTTATGATTTTCATTTAATTTGCCTAGAGATACTTCCTTTAAATTCACTCCATCGATCTTCTCAGGTAATGTATAGACAAATCAGCCTATTTAATAGTATGGTACCTCATTCTTCGAAGTCACCGAACATGTGAGAACTGATAGTGCAACAGAGACAACTACACGTACCTTCTCTCAAACAGCGACAATTTCAAACCGCTGATTCACATCTGTAGAACTGCTCTCCAGCAGCCTCAAAGCAGTACCAGCACTTGTACTCCCATTCCAAACAACCCAGCTGTATTCTTGGATGGGCACTTGCTGCGTGATACTATCCCTACTGGTGAACATGCTATACCCATTTCCAACAGTGGTAATCTTCCAAATCTCACTCTCTTGAGCATTCCCAACGTGAAGTGTAACATTCGAGCCCGCCACCATGGAGTAGGTTGCTGATCCAGTGTACATTACTTCTGTCGTCGCGGAGCTGGCTGGTAGAAGCTGGTAGAATTCGTTGCCGAGAGGTAGAAAATACCATTGAGTTGGGTTGGTGGATAAGATGAGGCGGGTATTGGTCGTAATCAAGTTTGAAGCGGTGGTTACGTAGTGTCCACCTGTATACGCTGTTACTGTATAGAGCCCCTCGGCGTAGATTGGGTCGGCCGAGGGTTCGGTGGACCAGAGAAGAGTACCGTAAAAAGGGTCGTCATTTCTGTACTTCATCAGCCAGGGAAGTCAATTGAGTAGATTCAGAAGTATACCCCGACAAGTTTCCACCTTGATTCCTTCCAGGTTCGGGACGAATGCGCCCCAGGACCTCTTCCATAAAAGTAGAGACAATGTTGCGATTATTCTTGTACCACCAGTAAACCATTTCATACCCGTAGCTAACATGTATCAGTCAAATTGCCTTTTCAGTGTATTGAGCACTTACAGCCACTGCCCTCTATCCGTAGTCGACAATGAAGAATACGAAGTATAACAAGTCCTCATATTACTCCATGGCACAACATATCCGTAATTCTCCGCAGAGGTCCAATTCCAGCTCGAGAAGATACGATTGGATCCCCAGGTCCAGAGAGAGTCGTCACCCTGACTTTCAGCCATCTTGGCCATGAGTGCATAATTGGAGAGGCCATCTTGTGCATGAGCTTGGTCGCGACCGGCTTCTCCAGGGCAGCCGTTGTTGTCGATGTAGTATCTGTCCAACGAGAAGTTAGCCTTTGAAAATAAGACTCGAGGTTCTTAACCACTCACGTAACATTGACGCAGTTCCCAGTTTTGAAAGTTCCGAGGCATGCATCGTACAAGGTCTGATTCTCTGTAAAAATTGAAATGGCAAACATGCCGTAAAGATCACCAGCTCCTTGATTGCCGTCCCAAGTCCCGTTATGGATGGCGACTTGAGGCAGCATCACGTCGGTGAGCCAAGTGTTGAAAGTGGCGGTATGAGATGAAGTCCAAACAGTGCCTTTGTAGCGCATAATCTCTGCTGCCTGTATTCCATTAGTCCAAAAATCGAAGTAAACCAAGGCCGAAGCCTAACTTACTGAAATGAAGTGCTTCACTGACGTATAAACATTTATATTCCCAGTCGTGTCTGCAAAATATTTACTAGACAGATCAGCCTCTCGACGTCGAATCTTCATATGAAAAGTCCTACAGCGAAGAAGCCCATGCCATGATAATGTTAATCGCATTCTGCTCATATGCTGTATTTCCAGTAAACCAACTATTCCAGGATCAGCAATCTATCCCAAAAAGTTCCAATCAAACTTACTATTGTAATGCATTGTAGTAGGCAGCTTTCCCATCTGCTCTGATGGTCTGATCTGAAGTCGAGATGTTGACCACAGGTGACGCAGTGTAGCTTATCTGCGCTCTCGGATCACGCTCAAAGAGCAGGTAAGAGCCATACCAAGGGTAGGTCTTAGCGTGGATGCTTGAATTGATCAGGTCAAGCTGACTTTGGATGTTCAAGACGCCAGGATGTTGGAAGGCAACAGCCATTGAGATGAGGAAAAGAATGCTTGTCGCTTTGTATTGGAACTTCATTTTGAGTTCTTGAGCCAGTATATGATGCAAAAATTTCTCCATTCACTTGATGGGTGCCACTGGGGAAACAAAATATGGCTATTTGTCTTTAAATTTCCTTTCTGCTGCTTCAACTGCAGGGCACCCGGTAGCTTACTGGCTATACCCACGCTAACTCTTCAAAGACTTCTATTGACCTCGGCCGGACCAGTGACTTCCGGGTGAAGGTCTGGCAATCGACAAAATGTTCCTCGAACGACACGCAAACGAGGATTTTGGTATTGACTAGTCAATTGTAACACTCTCTGGCAAGGAAATTTATAGGCCAGCAACGTCAGAAGACCAAATATCACCGAAGTATGTGCCGATGAACCCCCCGAACAACAGGCTGTCGACTTAACTGTTGACAAGATACCATCAATGATATTCGACTTATACTTACAATTGCTAGCATGTAATTACCCTGACGCGACAAGCATGTAGTGCCCCCTCTCCACTTGAAAATGTAGGCTAAACACAGTTTGAATATGAGTTCTTCACTGCAAACGAACCCCACATTACCCGCAATCTGCCCCACGACGCAACACTTGCCAATCCCCGACACTTGTCCCGAGGATTGAATCGAATGAGAAGTAATAGATTGGAACAAAGGTTTGCCAACGGTCGCGTGTGCTCGTATGCGTCAGCAATCAAAGTGCAGGTAGTCAAGGAAAAAGGAAGACCGCCCTTCCCCCCCGGAGGAATATTCTGTAAGTCCTTGAACGAGAGCAAACAACGTGCTATTGATATTATCACTCGACTATTCAAGCTCTCGAAACTACCAAGACCTTCGTCTGATGACTACTAACATTCGTCAACGAAATACCACCCGTAATAGTCCCTAGATCTTTCGCAGCCCAAATATCCCTAACCTTATAGCTCGCCTTCGTACTATTCTGCAGCTGCGGGATCCCACTCCAGGGAATCGTGATATTCGTAGGACTCGTCCCATAATTCAGTGCCAGTATAACATGTTCAAAGCTCCCCGCACTCAACGGCCCCGCCCAAACTTGAACAAAACCTTCCGTCGATAGGCTAGGAAGGTACGTAGCCGCAATCCCTGCATCGTCTTGTGAGATCGCGATGATTTCCTTATTGAGGAGAATAGCGAGTGAGGAATTCGTGATTTTCGTGATATCCGCGCCGATAATGAGGGGTGATTTGAGGGCTGCCCAGAAGGAGAAGTGCGTTTGTTCTTCGAATTCTGTCATTGTTCCTGTGCCGATCTCGAGCATGTCCATATCCGCTATATCACCGTCAGCTTCATCATCCCAAAGAACCTGCCATACATACCCCAAGACCCAGGAGCCTGAAACCCAGACAATTCCCTCATCTTCCGGATCATAGTCAAAACACTGACACCCGCGTACCCCGTATTGAGGCAATAAGCCGTCTTACAAACTCCACTGCTATCACTTGCAAACGAAGAGGTGATATCACCAGACATGCGATACGAATCGGACAGCTGATCTGCCCAGAACCAAGGGAATTGATTGCCCCACTGGCACAGTGAGTAGAAGACCTGGCGACCAGTATTCTTCAGCGCGTTTCCCATTATTGTGAATCGTTCTTGTGTGGACAGAGTATTGGCTTGAAATCCGCCGCAGTTATCGTATTTCAGGTAGTCGATTCCCCAGGAGGCGTATGTATCTGCGTCAAGCTCTTCGTAGCCGTAGCTGCCGGGGTAGAATCCGCAGTCGTATATTCCTGCATCGCTTTGAGGAGTTAACAATCGTCTTATAGCGAAGGGCGGAGGGGAATTACCTGTAGATACCAATCTTCAGCCCCAAGCTGTGAATATGATCTGCAAGGCTCTTGATCCCCGAGGGGAATTTGGTCGCGTTTGGTTGTTGGCGGCCATTGGCATCTCGGGAGAGAGCTTGCCAGCCTTCATCGATAACCACATATTCATACCCAGCTTTGGCCAATCCAGAAGAAACCAGGGTCGCCGCTGTACTTTCCACTACGCTTTGGTTGATGGTTGCTTTGAATGTGTTCCAGCTGTTCCATCCTGTGGAGGTGATGTCAGTGGATGGCGGGGGGCGCGCTGGGAGCTATTTCAGGGGTAAAACTAACCCATTTGGGGCTTAGCAGGATTCACGCTCCCGAGACAGGGAGATACCAAAATCGAACACACGGTTGCTGACAGAAACAACATCTTCGAAGTTTCTTCGATCACCCAGCCCGCTTAGCAGTCCTTCCAATAGCCTCCATATATGATTATGAGTCTGCCCGTTATTCTGCACGTGATCCAGAATAGATTTTTCCCAACACAGAACCAGGGCTAGGAGCTCGGAGAAAGTGTCGGAGAGGGATGATTTTCGGAATATATCGCCCGGCCTGCAATATCAGTAGCCTTGAAGCCAGTGGAAGTTGATGCTTGGAGCAAACTGGTTGTCTGTCGGTTCCGATCTGCCGGGCCCTTTCTCTAGCCGTGGCGTGAGGAAGTCCTCAAAAGGAGAGATCCCCATTTTTCAAGCACCATCCTTCGTTTCTCGTATTACCGTATTTATTAAATTTTTAATCATGAGATTTCTGCACCTTCTCGCCTTCTGCTCAGTCTTCACTGCAAGCGGTTGCGACAGAATAGATCGTCAGCTTTTGAGTTACGCCCCTGTTCCCGATGGAGTCTACGTCCCTCCAAAGAACACAAGCATAGTCACCCTCCTGGACCTCGTCAAGTCACGAAACGATCTCTCAATTCTTGCTTCAGTACTAGGGGAATGCGGTGGTAAGATTTCGCCGCCTTTTTCTCTGATTCAAAGACTTGGAACCCTAATCACAAGGCAGGATTTCTCCAAGCATTCGACACAGCTCCTCAGTGGTCCTACACCTTCTTCGCACCCTCAAACACAGCATTCAACAATACCGGAGAATACTTCAATACCTTTGCCGCGACGCCAAAAGGCAAATGGTGGTTGGGAAACCTGATCCAGCATCACTACGTGCCCAACTCTCAACTCAAGTCCACTGCTTTCACCACATCGTACACGAGGATTCAGACAGGAAGTTTTTTGTATATTGGAACGCAGGTTATTGGAGGTCAGTTGATGCTCAACAATGTGTCAACGGTTACAACTGCGGATTTGCCTGTTACCAGTGTGGGTATTATATGAATGGGAATGGTGTGTCTTCTGCTGACTGTTTCAGGGGCTTGTGCACGTGATTGATCACATTCTGGATCCGTCGGCGCAGATATTTGAGTCGGATGTGGCAAAGACAAGCCAGGGTTTCATTGCTGGAAGTTGTTCGAATCCATTACTGCCTTATTGCTAGCAGGGCGTTTTCCTTAACGCTTTTGCTCCCTCTTCAGTAATATCTTCATAGCAGACATTACCGATCGATTGTAGGGATTGGTGGGCTTAGAATGCAACGCTTCAGTGCATGAAGAACCGACACTCTTCATCAATGGCCGCAACTGGGCAGCAGTTTCCTGAACTTTTATCTTCGCCACAATCATGAATTGCAAATGGTTCTGTTTAGTATTTCTTAATATATATGAGATCTCGAGTGATGTACTGTACACCATCAGAATCGAGAGTCTGACCAACTGGGTAACGCTGCACCAAGAGTAGGATTGCATGCATATATTGCAGATAGTCAACCACATCTGGCGGAACTCAAGATAGGGACTTCGATAAGCGTCCCCAGGTACTTGCAATTGTTCAAATTAACGAGCTGCGGCGACGTTGTGCACCTGTGCAGAAGGTCACCTATTCGTATGTAATTTATTCGTGCAGGAGGATGCTTTAGCTTTGAGTAACAATGCCGTCAGACAACGAACTTCATTTGGGTTGCAAAGTTCTTTCCAGAGCTCAGAAAACTGGCCCCATCAGCAATTCTCCCAGATCCCGAACCAGAATATGTCGTCGACCATGCGGCAAGGGAACAATCAAACGGCAAATCTTAACTGGAGCTCAGAAGAAGCCAATGTTTGAAACTATTCCGCAGGTCGATTTCTCTAACACGGGCTCTCCATCGATGGATGAAAGACGAGCTGTTACAAAAGTGGGAGCAGCATTTCGCGACTCGGGTTTCCTCTACGCCGTGAGCCATAGCATTTCGGAGGAATTGTAGACCGACTTGTACAGAGTTATCAAAGAGTTCTTTGATCTTCCTTTGGAGGAGAACATGAACATTCGTCATCATCCTACTTTCGACTTGTAGCAGCTGGCGATGTCCAGATTCATGTGAGCAAATCCGATACCATCAATGGATATGAGGTCTACTTGAAACGAAGCTGGACGAGACAACTCGAGGGGGTAGGTGAACAGTGAGATTTTCATGACGTCTCTACTGAGAAGAACAAACAGGTCTGAAGGAAGTCTTCGCCACTGGTGAGGACCATACGACCTCGAGCAGAACCCTCCAAAAGACCTACATTGGTCAAGTATTCCAGGAATGGAAATCAGTGGCCCGCATCAAAAGAGCTCTCATGTACCAATACAACGATGCAATTCTAGATTTCAGCAGACGATTGATGCGAATGATTGCCGTGGCGCTCAACCTGGAAGAAAGCTACTTCGACCGCATGGCAGATTTCCCAACTGGAGGTCTGCGAGTCCTCCACTACCCCAGCCAAGAGGTGAGCAATGATGTTGGAATTGGTGCACATGCAGACTACTCATGGTTTACACTCGTGAATCAGCTTTCTGACACACATGCCCTCGAGGTCTTGGACCACAACGGCCAATGGATCTCCGCACCGCCTATTAAGAACACACTTGTGATCAATGTAGATGACTTCCTAGAGATGGCGACTAATAAATGAGTTTGTATCCACTGTCCACCGTGTTGTGAACAAGACTGGAGAGGAGCGATATTCAATTCCGTTTTGCTTCTCTCTAAGCCAAGACGTTATGATCGGGACTATTCCATCATGTGACACTTCCGAGAAGCCGGCCATGAAGCCAATCAAGGCAGGAGACTGGAATCGAGAGAGGTTGCTT
Source organism: Gamarada debralockiae (assembly GCA_002803225.1). Lineage (NCBI taxonomy): Eukaryota > Fungi > Ascomycota > Leotiomycetes > Helotiales > Hyphodiscaceae > Gamarada > Gamarada debralockiae. The sequence goes on along the minus strand of NXFV01000753.1, from coordinate 21,272 downwards.
CGTGCGAGGTATAAGCATCCGAGTAGTGTAGCAGCCCGTGCGCGAGGAGAGATTTGAGGCGTGAAGGAAAGGATCGACCAGTGTGGTTTCTGTTGTTAATCAGTCAGGTTCGGCAGATATGTAAACTGTGAGGAAGGTTTGAAGGCATTGTCGGTTCGGTAGGGGGTCTTCGGTTCTTTCCCTGCAGGTTGCACCCAGCGAGTTGAGTTAGCGAGCTGTTCTCAAGGCAAGATGAAGAACTTGACGGGATGAAGAGGGAGCAATGAAGCTTTTGAAAAATACCCCGAATCAAGCCGCGAGGCCCAGTGTTTGGACAAATGCCAGATCGTGCGTAACCAGAACGTCCTCACTGAAGTTCGCCGCAAATCCTGATTTCGCACCTTACAAGCTCAGCGCACATCTGCATAGGGTGGTTCTCCAACGTTCATCTGATTTCTTGACCCGACAATTTGCAAACGGCTGGTTGGGTTGAATACAATGTGCTCGATTGATGATCCGACGCTCACAGAAGTGGAATGGAGATGGTACTTGCCTGGTAGGTTTAAAGTTTGGTGGAAGGTTTCGCAAGATGTTCGAGATGCGTCGACGATGTGTAGAGCGTCGTTGACGAGCACGACAGCAGGTTTGCAGCTTGGATTTGCACGTGGCCTTGAGATGAGACACTTTTTAATAGAAGATTAACTATTAATTGCAAGATATTTGATGAATTGTTGATGGAAGAGAGGAGTGGGAGAGGAAAGGAAATGTTAGCAAGTGAAGCTTGATGTCAACTGAAAGAAATCGCGAGCGCTGGGAAGAAGCGACAACCTCAACAACTTGCACTAGGATTGTTTCAAGCACAAGATCATTCTGAGTTGAGGTTTGATCACGAAGTAAATTGAGCGATATATCTCTTGTACCCATATTCCAATCTTTATATCTCTCCAAAGTGTCGCCGCGATGTTTCAGGCTGTGGCCCCGCGGCGGAGGGCCAGTTGAACACCTTCCGGTCACCACACTTGGAGTGGAATTACGCGGTTAAAAATGGCATTATAAGACTGTAGGAATCATTGGGACCAATTGAGATATTAAGAAAAGTCCAGAATTAAGCTCGTTTTACTTCCACGACGCGTCAAAGTGTTGGCGCGAGGGAGAGCCATCATTACCAAATCGGAAGGGTCGAAAACCTCTCCACAAACTTACATGGAGCTGCCCTCTCCAGAATCTGAGCAGTTGATGAATCAATTATTGGGTTTCTTAGGTAAACTTTTCCCAACAACATGCCCTTGGAAATGAGAAGAAATCCATAGGAAACCTACCGACGTTCATTCCGATGTCTCTGCGCTCTCGGCCCGTCCACTCCACACAGGACCGTCCACCATGGCGTCCACTTCCAACACCAATATCACCAATATCACCAATATCACCAACACCTTCATGCACATTCGACCTCGAAATTTGCAGCTCTCCCGTGTAAGTAATAGCCATATCTCCGTAATGGGACCCCGCATTAAATTGAATATGACCCCACCATTACTTGTTCACTTGTCTAATTGGACTTTAGACCAGCACGCGGTTAAGATCTTAGGTATATCAAATGTCAAAGCTGGAGGAGCTGTCAAACTATAAATTCTCCACCCTGGCTCTTTGTTTTCACTTTCCATTCCTCATTTTCTCTTCATCTCGACTTTTCGAAGGATTCGGAGAAATACAAACTCAAGATGCGGAGTCGTAGTGTAACCTGGGCATTGCTCGCTTTGCTGGGGAGCAACTTCGTTTCAGCAGCCGCGTCGATGTCGGCGATATTTAATAATGGTATCCAATATAAATTTGACACCGACGGTAATGCGATCGATTCCACGAGTGGGAAGATTGATTTTCTGAACGGAGAATATGTAAGACACATTTTGAACAAGAGAAATCCTCCTCCAGACTGCTTCGGAACTTTTCACGCTTTAGTCATGTGATTCATCCCTTGACGATACTTCCTCCTTCTAAATTCTATTTCAATAGGACTAGCTTGCTGACTTTGTATTTTCAGGTTTGGTACGGAATTGCCTTCGGATGTGGCTCTAATTTCTGCGGAATTCACTCCTACTCTTCGCCCGACTTAACAACATGGTCTTACAATGGCTTCCTCTTCGATCCCTCCACTCCCTCAGCCACCGCTCTCTGCGCCATGTCAGGAAGCTGCGGACGTCCCCACATTGTCTACAGTTCCTCCACCAACACATAGTAAGTAATTCTCGGAGCGATTACTTTTTCGTCCCGCCGCAGTCCTTAGTTCGACTCCAAGAACGTCTTGGCGGCAACCTTGGAGCTCAAAACACGTAGAACGAATCTGCTCTTTCCCCTTCCCACTGTAAGCCAATGCTGACTGCAAAATTTCGGCAGTGTCCTCTGGGTCAACGCCGGCTCTCCAGGCTACGCAGTTTTTACTTCCACTTCCCCAACATCAAACTACGTCCTGTCCCCCACCCGCGCAGCGATCGGCTACCAACCGCCCGGAACCCAAGGCGGTGATTTCTCCGTCGCGGTAATAAACGGAACCGGCTACCTCGCCTACTCACTAATCGATTTCACAACCCTTGGCGCCTCAATCTGGCCGCCCTTCTTACAAAGCATCTACCTACAACCCCTAACCCCTTCCTTAACCAACACGACCGGCACTCCCTCCCATGTCATTTCCGCTGCTGGCGATCTGGTTGATTATGAGGCTGAGAGTCCGGATATTTTTAAAAGAGGAGATTACTTTTATGTGAGCGCGAGTAATACGTGCGGTTTCTGTACTGGGACGCTGTTGGTTGTTTATCGGAGTACGAGTGTCACGGGACCATGGCAAAGACAGATTATTTCAGCAGATACATGTGGTGGTCAATCCACCGGCGTCTTGACTCTCCCAAATCCAAATGGAGCGTCAAATTATCTGCATCAAGCTGATCTTTTCAGAACGGCGCCGCTGACTGGGACGAGGACTGCGGCTCATAGTCATCAATACCAGGTCCTGAATTTCAATCCCGATGGCTCGATCCAAGATTTAGACTGCTCGACTCAGAAATCCGTAACCATCCAAATCGCACCCGGCTTCGTCTCGAATTCTAGCGGTTTGGCTGTAACCGCGACGGATAGTTCGGGACAGCCGAATGTAGCGTACACGCCCGAATGTCTGTTGCCTAGATACCAGCTCTACCAAACCTGGACAAGTTCCAAGTCAGGGAATTTGGTGGAGGTGGGTGTCAATGTAGCGGGCGACACGCCAACTGGAAATCTCTCCGTCACCGTATTCCGATATCAAAACGATACGAATTTCTACACACCCCGCTATGTTTGGGATACACTCACCAGCGTCCAAGTCACGCCTGCAGAAATATCGGAAGCTTTCGAGGTAGTTCGGGTGCCGGTCAACGCCGCGGTGGTCAGGGGCGATAAATTGGGCATTGCGCTTGTGAGTGGTAGCGTGACGCCTATGTGCCTATTAGTTACTGGTGGAAATGCGAAGGGGAATGGGGAGTGCGGAATTGATTCGACGACTGGAAATGGGACAGGTGGGAATGAGGATGGGAGGACGGTTTTCGCTATTGGTGCGAATCAGGTGTCGTATAGGGGACCGCAGGGGAAGACACCGCCCGTTGTGGTGATTCCGGGGGAGATTAAGTGGTACTCTGTTGTTGAATGATGAGAAGGGGAGAGGGGTTGGATATTTGAGGCTGAGATTGAGATTGGTGATAGATGAGATAAATGGAACAAAGTAATTACAGTTCTCTGAAGAGAAGAAATTGAATAACAACCCAGGGATATAAATGCAATGCCGTTCGCAAGCCATGATGAAGCGAAGAATACAGTGTGCTCTTAGCCGATTTTACACCGAAAGTCATATGGCACACTTCAAAATTTTACTTGTAAATTCGTTTAAATATACAAAAATCTGGGCGGAGCGCTTTTCATTCGACAGCTACTCATAATTTAGTGTCCTCGCCTTAAAATTATATTTAGCGGTCGTGTCGTAATTCCTGTATAATTCGAAGGGGTGGCCAACCCCCACACCAAAATTCGCTCAGGTTTTCACACTTTCTCGTTAGACCTTAAATACCTCCTTAACTTAAGAGTAAATTTCTACTTTGTTATCGAAGAGTACTGTTAAATTGTTCCAAATATTTTTGCCTATGAATCTTAAATTTAGTTTACTTAGAAGTTTTATTTGATATATGTTAGGGTATACAGGTGTTTTGGTGTGAAATCGGCTAGGGGCACAGATTTATGTCCACCCACTGTACGATGCTGAACGAGGGCGAAAGCAAGACCTTGTCGTGAAAGAGCCTCAAACACAGCACCACTTGGTCGTTACCGCATGGAAACCAGATAGGACGGCGACGAAATGAAATCCCTCATGGCGTCTTAGGAGATCCCCCAAACATATCCCAAACCGACTTCGGCTTCTCATACTCGCCCACACTAACACCCTTGTAATCCATCTCAAGCCCAAATGCTCTCGGCCCGCCCATCTCCAGACCTCTTTCCGTAGTCCACATCGGGGGCGCCCTCAACGCAATCACACTCACCCTCAGCCCATACTTGTAATCCGCAATGCCGAGCGGAGCACCGTTCGCGACGTCTAGGAAGGTGATGAGGTCGGGACAGCAAGCTAGCACGGTGTCGGGTTGGCCGGTGACTTTGAGTATTGCGGAGAGGTTCTCGTTCTCGAATTCGACGAATAGGGATTGCGTGGTGGTTGAGATAGAGGGCACAGAGGAGGTGGGTGTGGAGGATGAACTGGTAGTAGTAGAGGATGTAGAGTCGAGAAGAACACTGCCGCGAGTGAAGCCTTCGGCGACGTGGCGGGTGACAGAAATAATCTTACCGCTAAAGAGCAAGACACCATTCTCTTCTTCCAGCAACCTCGTAACCGGATCAACCTTCATCTCTCTACTCAACGCAATACTCCTCCCAATACACCAAGCATGACTGAAGCTATTCGCCGGCAACGTCCTCGCCTCCTTCCCATAAATAGGATTGACACACATCCCACTCAAATTCCCCAGCCTCTCACAAGCCTTCCGCATCAATTCCTCTGTCTCATAATTATCTTTCGCCGTAGGGAAGACTTGGGAGTTGCCGTCGCCGTCTGCCACGGCGGAGGGAGTTATGGGGATGTTGTCGAGACAACGGACTGTTTGCCAGACCATGGGATAGGCCCGCGCGACGACATCGGTGTCCAGTGTGGACTTTTGGAAACGTACGCCGGCGAGGAGGGCTTCGAAGGCATTGAGGCCGCCGATTTCGTTAGGGATTACGGCGTCGAAGGTGCTGAAGGTGGTGGTGGAGAGGACGCAGCGTATAGCGTCAGTGACTCTATGAAGTGATCAGTGTAATTCATTGTTGTGCAAGGAAGGAGAGTTCACATACTCGTGAAGACCTGGTATACGTTCGAGGTACACACTTGGTGAACCCTAGTTTTGGTTAGCAAGTTTGCGACAGGAGAACACGCGAAAACTTGCCATGAAGCCAGCAGCAAGAACCACTGCATCGTCTGCCAGTGTATCCTGTCTCATAATCGTGATGTCTTCGCCATTTCTCAAGGCCAGAAGGCAGGCCAAGTAACTCGGATATGGTTCACCACAGCTTCCTACACCTAACACTCCAGCTCCATCAAGTAGAAACCGCAGATCAATCTCCGACAAGTACCACAAGTCACCTTCGATCCTCGGACGATAGCTCTTCAGATCAACCTGCTCGATAATGTCGTAGGAGGATGCTTTCGATATCGCGTTCTCCTCGATGCCATTCGGAATGGTCGAACTGAAATCAGACTTCGAGAAAGTCTCGCCGTTCAGTAGCTTCTCGGGGGATTCCAAAGACCCCTCAAATCCTTCAACTAGATCTCCCACAACGCGTACAAGTAACCTTGCGGCACCATTTGTAACGTAGGATATTGGCACAACGTCTATTTCGACCACCTCTATAGTTCTCTTGCTTCCGCCGGCCGCAACGCATCGTTGTATCGCCAGGTCCTTGGCATCTTCGATTTCTTCGTCGATCGTTTTCGCTCCTGGCACGACTGTTTTGTCAACTGCTCCGCTGATTTTACCGATCTATGAACGTCAAACAATGCTTAATGGTGCCGTGATGGAAGATTACTCACGGCAGCGCCAACTGCATTTGCAACCTCCAAGTATTTCGGTCGGACGATCTCGCCAACACCTGCAATATGCTCTCCAACTACGATACTACCACCTCCAACTAGAATGACCTTCGCATCTCCTTGTTTGGTCTTGACTCGATCGATCGCCTCTTCGAGCTTTCTAGCGATTTCTTCAAGCCCTGAAGACTTGAGCTCTGGGGATACACTTGCAGTTCGTGCGAGGTCGGTGGCCTGAAGAGTCAGTCGAAACCAGTATTTGAACATTAGCAGTACTAACAGTAAGAGTTTGCCCGCCGAAGCCAATGCTCTCAAATTCTAACCTAGCCCCAACAGAGTCTGGTCCGATTGATGTTCGGCCAGACTTAGTGCGAACGATTGAACCACCTCCGAGGGCAATGCTGTGGACGTCTGGGATTGTGAAGTTTGTTCGTACCCCAGCGATCTTGACAAAAGCAGCTGACTGTCTTGGATATCCGGTCTTGAGCAGTGCGCAGATATCGGTTGTAGTGCTGGAATATGTTAGTTGGCTTGTTGATGCATGGTTGGCTTGATTGAATTCAAGCAACTACTTACCCTCCAACATCAACAACCAGGACTTCTCTGTCATCTTCATCATCCAAAGTCTGAGTCTTGGCCAGTAAAGCAGCACCTCTAGCACTATTCGTTGGTCCAGACGAGAAACATCGCACCGGATACTCGGCAGCCGTTGAAGCTTTACTCAGAGTCCCATCATTGAGCGTAATGTACAACTTGCATCTCCCCAATCTCCGCACCGCATACGAGAAGCCGGCGATGACATGTCTAGCAAAGCGGCGTAAACTGGCATTGAGAATGCTTGCATTCTCCCGTTCAAGGAATCCAAGTCGACCAATTGCATATGAGCAGGAGATGTCGTAGCCTGGTCCGAGCTCTGTAGAGAGGATGGAACGTGCTTCCTCTTCTTGTGCGTGGTTGGATGGAGAATAGATGCCGATGACGACCACGCTAGTTATCGACTTGGATTTGATGATCGATGCCTGCTCTTTCAGCTGTGAGACGTTCAGCGGAGATATTGGGACTCCGTCAACTGGAAAATAGTAAGTCTACGATGCTTATCATTTAATAGCTAGTAAGAATAATTCATTCATAAATGTTGTGTCGAGATGAAATGCCATCTTTCTCACAACAGAAAACCCAGAGCGAGTTGAAGACCAAGTTCCTTCCTTCAAACTTGAAGGAACCTCGCCCCATGTCATGCTCTTCAATCCCTGAGCGAAGATGGTCTTGCACGGGCCTACGGAGGCCGCTTCAAGCCACCAGATCCTTAAACTTGAACGAGTGCTTGACTACCTTTTGAAAGACGCTGATGGGTGAACTTCTAGAACAAGAAAAGAACTCAACTAGGTTTCATACCTTGGTATCCACCGTCAACATAGCCAAAATGACCTTCCATCAAGTTTTTCAACGTAGGTGGGAAGTCCGCTGTTCCTTTGGATTAGTACAAACCTCTACCGGGCACTAAGAGAGTACTCACCGAAGGGTGGTGAGCCCGTCGAGTATGGCCCGCATAGGCGAATGACAGCAACTTTGTCGAGCTTGCTAGAGTCCTGCTCAAGTACCGCATTGACGAATTGCTACTGAGAAGTCAATCGTCTGTTACATGAAGGGCTAAAAAATGAGCTCTTCAAAGCATCGAAGTGGAAAAGGTTGGTTCTCAGCTCTTGGCTGCGCAGTTGTCCACGTATCACACACTAGAACGTCGACCTGACGAATACGAGGGATACTTGCAGAAACTTAAGAGAATTTAAACAATCGAAATTCGAAGACCAAACTCACTGTCGTTCCAATCTTCACAGAATCCACTTGATTCGAAGGTATTTCCGCTTTCTTCACCACTTCCTCGATGGCCCGTTCTACGCCTGCTTGAATGTCGGGTGTGGTTGCGGTCTTGAAAACTGCCCCAGCTAAGACCGCCTCGTTTTGAAGTATTACCGCATCGGTGTTTGTTCCCCCGACATCGACTCCAATAACATAGGATGAGAGCTTGGAAGGCATTTTTGGCCGTGTACCTTCAATTCGAACTCTAGAAAGCTCAAAGGCATAGGATGGAGACATCGACAGACATGGCGAGGCCCATTAAAATACTTGTACAAAGGGCTGCCGGTTGTGTACAGCCAGCTTTGTGGCGAAATAGGAGGTATTCCGCATTGTGGATGCAAATATCCGGGAAGAATCAGTTGTTGAAAACAGGCCATGGCGTCTGTTTCGTCGCATAACAAACCTACTTGTCATAGAAACCCACGTTTATTTCCGTTTGTACCTCCGTATCGCCTAGATCAAAGGTTTGGGCTATCAAACTGCGCGTAAAGCGGGCAGCGTCATCGAAACTCACAAGAGGGCAGCAGTGGTCTTATGAGAGATCCACCCCGTGATGCGAGACGATGTGGTAGGGGCCCGCCGATCGGTCCTATGAGGATGGAAACGTGGATCCTGAGTAATGAAGCGGGTGAGAATGGGCTGCAAGAGGCTGAATTCGAGTCATTGGGGCCAATTGACTTTTTGGGCCCCTTGCGAATATTGAGCAGCCTTTTTGGATCCCTGGCAAATGCAGACGCTTGCACTCCCGTGCGCGCAGGCGAGGTCTGGACCAATGATGACCCAACGTGATCGCTAAGATAAGAGATTTCGCTTTATCGGGTAAAGTGTCGGGCAACCCGTCCACTGAGAATGCTCTCCCACCAAACCCTTGCCCTTCTTATTAGGTAAGGGGCCGCCCTTGTCATGCAAATGACGGACCGAAACGCATGGCAATTACGAGCAGGGAGTCCTTGAACACTCGAATCAAGCCCTGCTTTCCTGTTCAGCCCTGGGGAAGTCCCAATTTGGACATCTTGTGTTACCGTCAAAACCGAGACAGACTCTCCCTGGAGGATTTCCGATCTCTTCGAACTTGATATACCGTATTCCTCGAAGGGTCCAGATTCTCCGCGGAACATATCTCCCGGTGATCCTTTAGGTTCATTGAGATGATTTAAGGTTTGACAGGCGGGAAGATCCTGTCGCTGTCGAATCCCCCCCCATTGGACATTAACATTAAACTTACTGCGTGACGAGGGCCAGACCAGGCCAGACCACGTTGACAATCCTCTCTGCATACATTTAGCTCATCTTCCTTCCTTTCCACATCAGCTCATTTAGAAAATCCATCATACCTGGACGAAACTCTAATATGGTGGACAAAGATCTGAGCAGACTAGCTCAGGAGCAGGATCATATTTCAAGCTGCTCTTCACTGCGCTTACTGCCACCGATCCCGGGGAATCCAGTGGAGGCTCAACAACGGCCCAGGAACCCAAAGAGTCTTATAACCTCGACCATTACAAAGGCAATGGTTCCCCTGCCACGACGAAAGAAGTAGCTTCATATTATGCCTACTATGCCGGCAACAATGGAATTGGCTCGTTCCAATAGTGTGTTCTCTGTCCTCAAGCATCCGGAAATCTTCAGTAATGGAGTACTGATACGACTAGGAACAGCTCCAATCTTCTCTTTCAAAACTTGATCAACCAGGCTGGCTTTAACCCCAACGTGCTACCACTGGGCAGCTCCAGCTGCGACGTCGACCCTACGGCTCCTTGCCATGTCTTCTGGAACGGCGGCACCAAAAAATATACCTCCGTCGTCCTGATAGCAACCGGCTTGACATTCGTCTCCCAGGCACTCGTGTTCAGAGCTTGGCCGACTATGGAAACTGGAACCCGTGGTTTGTCAGAACCTTCTCTGTGCTCTGCTGGGCCTTCGAATTCGGATTTCTAGGTTCAAGAGGCAGACAAATAGAGGACTGCCATGGCATTGTACATTTTGAGCAGTGAGTCGCGGTGGTCCTTTCATTCCTACTACAAGTTTAGTAATTGATCTTTCCTCCGTCAGATGTAACATGGCAGGCGTCATACGTGTTTTCCAATGCCATCTTTCCAAAACTCAGCCACGACCTACCGGAGGTTCACAAGGCGAGGGAAGAATTGTTGGAGGGCAAGATCAGCGAAGGCGTATACGAATACAAAGCATCAATGGCTCGCTCAAAAATCATGAACATCAGTTATGTATGGAACACCGGCTCCACCGTCTGCTGCGCACTCTCTCTAGCTGCACTTGCAGGAATTGGAGCCAATAATTCAACAGCTCAGAACAATTGGGGATACTCGGTAGCAGTAGCGGTCTGCACTGGGTTCTGGATAATTTTTGCCATCCCTTGGTTCCTCTGGGAGAAGAAGCGGCCTGGACCGAAGCTGCCGAAGGGAGACAACTATCTCACACTCGGTTTTACTTTGGTACAGGGCGTATCAATCTAGCTTTTTCTGTCTGTGCGGGTGCTTCGGTTCACTAGAACTTTCCACCTATTTCGAAGTACACGCACGGACAGAAAAGGCAAGATTGATGCGCCCTGTACGAAGTAAACAGACCTACTTCACCTCCAAGCAAGCATGGCGGCTGAAACAGACCTTCTTCTACCTCGTAGCATTCTTTTGGCGGACGGGATTGGGACCACAGTCACTCTTGTCTCCAGTAAGTGATTCTCGAAGCAATCAGCCGCCTGTTCTGGTTGAGTTTGCGAGCTCTACTACAGACTTCTACTCTGGAATGATGGCTTTAGAGTAAATGCATGTCTCAGAACTCGCGAAACTCCACTTGGGTCCTTTCTTTTCCTTTGTTAAGCAAATGCTGACTCCGAAATATGCAGAGTTGCTCAGACTCAAGTCGTCGTCTTTTGAGCCACTCAAAAATACATACCTTATTATGGTCCAAGGGAATGCACTCTCAAGCTCCTTGTCTCCTATTCCGTCCGACTGCATGAGTTTTTGAATCCACAATAATTCCATATCTTCTGGCAGTGCCTCTGCTGCATGGAATTATTCCAGAATTCATGCGAACCCAATCAGCTCGCTTCCTCTCCCTCCTCAAACCATGCTGACTCAGAAACAGTGGCTCTGCGGCTGTTGGCGTCTTCGGCGAATATTACATTCAGCGCCTCTTCAATTTACGGACCAAGACAAGTGCGATTCTCTCGGAGCACTTCTACTCTAATTCATCCGAACCTCTCTACCCTCATACAAAATTCCAAATAACATGTTTCGGTTATCGGGAGGGGTCACCAATTATCGCACCCGGGCGAAGCCAGGTCTCGGGCCGTCCCCAGAACATATTCCTTTTTCTTCTAGCCGGGTTACACAAGACCTTTCCAACAGCCCCGAATGCGCATCTTTTGCAAGGGGACGAGTCATGTTGACTTCCCCCTTCACTCTAGTGCTCCAATAACGAACTTTGGATGCCTTCTCGTCGGCCGCGTGAGTAAATTTTCAGAGCGAATTATTTCTCTTCCCGGAGGGCGTCATGAATTCTACGCCCGTGTTCTGCTCTGAGAGAGATGACCTTTTGGTAGATTGTTGTCTTGGAACTCCTGACACCACGCTCAGCTTTGTCCATCCTTCGTTATCAAATATATGCTCACTCTTACAATTGACAATGGGGCATGACAGGAATTTGGACCACAAAAAGTCGGATATCATAATCTACGGGAACTCTGGTTCTTCAACACACAATACAGATTCACAATGGCGCACAGTTCTCCTATGGACAGGCGTTTATGGCTGAACTAGTGCCACGTGGAAGAGAAATACACGTTTTTCAGCCTTCTCGAAATCGTCTCCAAGGGATCATCCTGGATCGGGCCTATCGTGTGCAGCGCCATTGTCGATTCGAATGGAAACCAGTGGACGAGTTTCCCGTTCGTGGCTGCGCTAATTTTCGTTCCTTGGCGGGGGATCTTCTTTGTCAACAAGACGAAGAGTAGAAAAGAATGCGTTGAATACTTAGCGAGAGAGGCATATGATTTAAGAAAAGTGTCTGAGGATACTTCAAAAGACCATTTCAAAGATATGCAGATGGATTTAGGAGTTGTACTTATATATATGCCGAGATGAATGTTGAAAGGCAAAATCAGGCAAAAATAACCCCCCCACATTCCGCGTCCCTCATCCGAATCCGAATCCGAATCCGAATCTAAAAAAAAAGCAACTCTCAAAAAAGGGGTATCTCAAGCGGAACATTCCTTTTCCTTTCCCCACCATCACTCCACGAAATGCATGGAAGCAAATGCCAGTGTTCCATCACCCACATGAAACCCTATTCGACAAGATATGCCGTGCGCCAACGCGTGCGGGCCCCACCCTCCATGTGCGTCTACACCGTATCCAGCGCGGCTTACTAATGAGAGAGCTCAGGATCGACAAGGCACCCGGACCGACGAAAGACAAAACACTAATTTCACGTCGCACAAGCAAATTCCTACATTAACCCCTTGGAAGAATCACCACCTTCCCGAAGAGACGAGAGAAGACGGAGACAACGAAGCACTCATTGTTCAAAGAGAGAAAAGCAATGGCTCCGGGTACGGGCATCAAGGCTCCAGTCCCGCGAACTCGCACAGGTTTGGCCGCTCCCTCTTTGCTTTTTCCTTAGCGGGCCTGCCGCACGTGTCAACCCAAACTAACATCCCGTAAGGTTGCCTAACGTGCCGCAAACGCAAAGTCAAATGCGACGAGGCGAAGCCAATCTGTTCACGCTGCACTAGATTGCAACGACATTGCGTCTGGAGCGACGAGTTGCAAGTGATTCCTCACCGGCGACAACCTCACTACTCCAGTTCCCCAATCGCTTCAGCCTCAACGCGCACCAGCGCCCTCGAACTAAACCGTCCTTGTGGACAAAGCTTCGTCGTAGAATTCCCGAATGTGGATCGGGCTACGATTCCTTACATTCATCATTTTGTTACGTTTTGTTGTAGATTTTTGGCGTATTCCAATGACAGTGAAGGAAATCCGTTCCAAGAGGCGTTAGTGCCGCTTGCGGTGAGCAGTCCGGCGTTGTTGCATTCTATGGCTGCTGTTGCGGCGGGCCATTTGGCGAGGAATCAGGGGCAGCACCAGTTGATTGCGCAGAATCATTATGCTACGGCGCTGAGGGAGTTAAATGCGACGCTTTCCGATCCCGTTGTTGCTCGTGCCGACGCTACGTTGGGAGCTTGTCTCATGTTGTGTGTTTATGAAGTAAGTTGATTCGAAGGTTCTTTTCAATAGACTGATTACTCAAATCTTGCAGATATCACACTCGGAGAACTCGCTTTGGCTTGAGCATCTCCAAGGAGCTAGAGACTTGATTCTCTTTCGAGGTGGTCCGAAGACATCCAACTACCTGACGCGTTTCTTCTCCCTCCTTGATGTCTCCGGCTCATTAACTACCGGTGGAGGTCCTTTACTCCCAGGGAATTACTGGCTCGAAGACGACCCCTTTGATGAATACGGCAACAAGCGCAAAAGTGCAATTTCAAACTGGCCTGCATACGATCCCGATGGAGTAAGTTCCCTCCCAGCACTCACCCAGTCACCAATCCTAATACAAACAGGTAATGACGAATCACTTCCACTCCTTAATGATATTCATGGCCCAGCTTTCCCGCCTCTCTTCAGAAGCCATGGCCGAAGATGACAATTTGGAGTCTATCAAATACCAAGTAGAGCAAGTCGGCAACGATCTCGCTGACTGGTGGCAAAGCTGTCCGCCGGCCCTACGAGATCAATGCAACGACTGGCGACGCCAAGTCCGTCCACGAAAACTCACAGTTCCAGAAACCTTAGAAGAAGAGGCGTTCTCTAGCACTAAATCGTGCATGTACGGGTGCATTATTTACTTGAATCACATTCTTGATCCCTTAGGTCGCGAACCTCGGAAGCCTGAAGTCACGGAGGCTATTAAGGAGATTTTAGAGATTGCACTGGAGATGCCAGAGGGGTATGGGCTGGAGATGGGCCATTATTGGGGGCTGTTTATGGTTGGGATCTCGGTGTTTAATGACGATAAGACGGAAGCTCTCCTGAGGCGAAAGTTGCAGTCGGATTCCAAAGTGAGCATTTATGTAAGTATTTCCCGTCCCAACAAATTTCTGCCTTGCTGACGAAATTTCTACAGCATGCTGATCGCCCTCTCGAACTCCTCGAAGTTCTTTGGGGCCGACAGCATCGATATGGATGCAAGTACGACTGGAGACAAGTTCAGATACAGATGGGTATCCAAATGTTTTCCTCTCCAAGCCCTCATCAAAATTGGCACAAAGCTAATCTTACTCGCCATCGCAGATTCATCCTTGCCTGAGAGATTCTCCAGAGCAGAGGATCACCAAAAATCTAAAACGGAGTGCCGCTCCCATCCCAAAAGGCATAGGCCCTTACGTAAAACTCCCCTTGCTCAAGGCCTGGTCGGCCATGTTCATTCAGCATGGTGGTTGTTGATTCGGAGGGCTCTCATATCGTGCCATAGCCAAAGAGCAATGCTGGTGAAGTTTATGGCGAGGACATTCGGCGGGATTCTCAATGGCTCGTATTAAAGGATGGATGTATACTCGGGGGGCGGCAATTAATGAGGTGGATTTGAAGGTAAGTTCAAAACTGGTCCGAATATAATCGAGAAGGAATGCTGGCTAAATGTTTCTATCGTAGGTTCGTGCGGTGTGGAGATCGTGCCACCTTGCGAATACGATTCTTGTCACCATTCTTCTTTCAATTGATGTTCGGGGATGGTTGGTTAAGATATACGCAGCGCGGTTTTGCTAGGTACTGATGTCGTTCACTTCGGTAAAATGTCCAATTGGCAGGGTCACGACCCAAAGTGGATCGCGCAGTGGAAAGGACCGAGAGATAGAGATAACTGTCGAACCCTAGATGGGGCAGGGAATTTCTACCTCATAGGAGAAGAAGAAAATTCTCTATCTCAAGTTGAGATGGATATTTTCAATCCTATATAGGAACAGAAAATCGTTGCCCCAGGCAAGATTCTTCGGGGTCTACTTACTCAACGGCTTGAGAGCAAAGTAACAGCTTGGGGCACTGAAAAATGTTTTATTGCTAGTATGAACAAGTCAAAATCTCTATCTCAAAGTTTGAGATATGGATTTTCATTTTGAAATGGACAGGACGAATAGGAGTCAAGCAATCTTGAAGTTGTATTAGAGCTAGAATAGGGTCGCTGAAAGGCTGCTTCGAGTATAATTTGAGGTACAGAAGGATGTAAATAATAATCTGTGGAATAGTTTATATCGGATACAATCGTTGAAAACCTGCTCTAGACCTAAACAAAGTCTATACTGGATCCTAGGGAGAGTCTTCGGGATCCACTTCCCAGTGTATTTATAACTGTGTAACTCTGAGTGGGCCAGCGAATTTCATAAGAAAAGAAGACAATTCTCTTATCTCAAATTTTGAGATAGAGATTTTTCCTTGTTTGTACTAGGAATGGACCATTTTTTAGTGTCTTAAGCAAAGTCGATCTAGTTACTACTTTAACCTAAACTAGTTAAGATTCTTGACGGCGAAGAATTTGTGATCGGGGTGATAGGGACCGTCGGAGGAAGATAACGGGTGGATGATCAGGGATGGATGGAGGCACAGACGAGTGGATCTTTTCGTGAACCAATGAAAGGACATTAAACATCATAAAACTCTTGCAGAGCATTATCAGCCGCGTCTTGCGTTGTCTTTTAATATGTGCTGCACCGACTAGCTTTTGGTCGGGGCAGGACATGGAGATGCACCTGCTTGAGAAATAAAATAAGAGGTACAATTGACTATTCTCCAAAAAGCAGAATCCACGGGTACATCAGCAGCCTGACGTCCAACCCTCAACTTCAATTCGGAAATTCACTAGTTCACGAGGCTGTTTCGCATCTTTGCTCGTCAGCCTCGCTCAAATACCAGCTCCCTCCCTCCTCCTCCCTCCAAGTCACCTTACGATATACCAACAAAATATTTTGCGATGCGCAACCTCCAAAGGTAGGCGATGGCAGGACCCTCCAGGTAAAACTATCAACATTCTAATCTCGATTTGCCAGTAGACTCAAAACCATGCATCTATGCATTATGACATTCATCACGACCTCCATGTTTGACCTAGCGATTTCGTTCTTCCAGCCCGCCCTGCTCCGCACCGCGTTCTTCGTCATTACGATCTACCTGGGCATCAAGCTTCTCCTCCAATTCCACATTCCAGGATTCGTCGCCTCGTTCACGATCAAGCGCTTGGACAGCATCCCACACACCACCAACCATGCAGTTGGAAAGGCCAACGCGGCAACTGCTTGTGGCGAGCAAGATCACGACCTAGAGGAAGGTATGGAAGACAACACTGAAGGCGGTAGTGGGGACGATGGTAGTGACGGGGACGACGGATTGATCTACTGGCCTGGTGACAATGGAGAGATATTATACTTTGTTGGTGGAAAGATTGTCGAGCTCACAGTTTGATTGGCAAGGAAAGGTGTTGTGGAATGGGGGTATTAGAGGTCTCGATAGTTTGTGGATTGCTTCTCAAAAGAATAAATGTCCATCATCGAGTCTTAACCCATTCTTTGGTTGATCCTTGTATTTGATTGATTGAGTGCAGTTAACAGTTCCGAAACATTATTTGAAGCATTTGTATTAGTATTACTTCTCTACAGTGTGCCTAAGAGATAATTCCAAGCCATGTTGTACAAAGAAGCATTGCAGAAAGCAAAAAGATAACTCTTCCTTCCTCAATCGATGCCTGGTCACCCATTTCCGATCCCCTCACATAACTGTAAAGCCTTGTCACCCAAAAATCCCATATTTTGGTGATAGACATGCGAATTAAACCTTCTCTCGCTCGTGCGCCAGTTCTGAGTCCTGACACCCGATCACGCCTGTGAGAATCTCAGTCTTGACCAGGTGCCACTCCCGCAATTGGTATCTTCCCACAGCTGCTTCTCTTAAAATTCCACGGGCGTGTATCGGTTCGGGGACGTAGTTGATACCGGTTGGTATCTTGACTCTTCCTTTCCCGCACTTCAGCTATATAAGACAGTTAAAATACGTCGAATACAAGATCAGGGTAGACATACCGTCACGCTTGAGCTGTATGAGAAGTGCGCGAAGCCTGGAAACTGCAGCGCTGTTGATAACCTCCTGTATGCCACCGGCGGCTCGCACCTTCTCTTTGATGAGATAAATGATCCCCTCAACAAGTCCAATAAAGGAGAGGATAGGCCTTGTGTCACACAAAGGATCGGTCATGTTCGTGTAAGCTAACACCACCCTGTCATCGACAAGAATACCCTGCTTCGCCAGAAGACGAACAACTCTGTCGAAGGCGTAATTGCTGTCTCGATCATCGCCGAATACTAGATCCGGGGGGGTCATGGTTTTGGTTCTTCTAGAGCTTTGGATGCCAAGAGAATCGTGGATGAAGAGGAAGAAGTGTTGCAAATGACCTCCAAGGCCCAAACTATGTTCTCCATCGTCCTCGCTGTTGGATATCTCGTCCTTTGCGATCGCCAGATCAGTACCTTGAGATTGCGACTGGGAGGTGCCTCCCACAAGACTTTGGGGTATGGTCGCAGGGTCCGGACTGGAAGAGATCGCAAACTTTGAATCGATCTTAGGGTCCATTGTGGAGTAAGCCTTGAGAGCAGGAATGGAGATGTGCGAGGTTGAAGGGGGAAAGATTCAAATCTGTTGTGTAGCATCACGAAGGCATCACTGTCGAAACAGAGGAAACATATGAAGAAATAGGCAAGAGCCGCATAGCACTTGCTATACGGCGATATAATGCATGAAGAGGGAGTCACTAGTATCTTCAACTGTAACGTGCCGAAGTGGTCGGATCTGCAAGTGACACTAGTCATCAAAGATCGAGGGTGGAAGGCAAGAATATGCATGAAGTTGCAACTTCTATATGCTCTGTCCTAATTTTCTATGAATTAGAAATGGTTATGTACATAATTCCTGGGCTAGTGCCAAGCCTCATCAAAGGCAGTTGTGACGAGAGGAGCAAGGCCCAAGAGGTGCACGGGCCATTTCCCCGACAAAAAAAACAGAATGACTCATGGTGATACAGAGATTACGTCTGAGAGAATTGAGAAGAGGAAGATGGATGGCGCATCGCCTAGTCCAGGTAAGCCAAAACGCTTGTTCAAGTACGACCGAGAAATACTGAAGGTACAGATAGATGCACCAGCGAATGTTACCTACCAAAATTTGCGAAGACTCTGGCAGTCAGGCATATTCCAAGTTAAATGTCAAGACTTTCATGTGCGGTCACCAATGGATGATTCGGCTGGAGGCCGAGGAGGTTTAGTTAGTAGAATCTGACCACCTGTGAATTTGCAGCCGAAAATGGAGGTCGCTTTTGGAGGCATTCCCACACCACCTCTGCTTGCCGCTATTTTAGCTTCGCACCGTAGCTTTCTCAACAATCAACCTTTTTCACCACTTCAAGACTTGTACATTGTACAATACGCTATCAGTAAACTTGCCAAATCCCACCCCTGCAGCCTCAAAACCTTCCCATGGCTTGACGTGAACGAACTCAGCAGAAATCTCCTGGCCGTCATTGCTCCATGAGGATCATGGCATTCAAGCTGAATCCTTTCGTCCTTCATCCGCGCCTCACCCCTTACCTATCAGGTCGTCTGGCTACTTGCTTTGCAACGCGGGCGCGACCCGTTGAGTTCCGCCGGCCTGTCTCAACATCACAACTCAAAAATGCGGACGATGTGAAAGCCGCCCCTCATGGTGAGTGATCGAACGTCCTAAGCCAATTATCTAACGCTGTAAGTGTGTCGATCTCATGGCTAACGTTTATTGAGACAGAACCGAAAAGAGTCCGAGTCGGAAAAAGTAGTTTGATCATCAACGGCGAGCTAAGGAGTTTTGAATCTCTAGGAGCCGACTTTCGCGGGCAATTAAGGAGTCATGGGCAGGCATACTTTGACCGTACTCGATACATCTCAGTCTTGCATACGTTCCAGGAGCCGATCCTTTTTCTGCGCCCCCGCCGGTTTGGAAAGTCGTGGACGGTGGCTATGTTGGAGCATTTTCATGGCATCCAGTATATGGGTGCACATAAATCCACCTACCAAGTTGGCTACCTAACCCTATTATTCCGGTCTGTGAGACTAACTGCCTACAGGGACTTGATGTACAGAAAGATATTGATGAAGGAGGGGTTACTCCGGGGCAATTCTTCATCTTGAAGTTCGATTTCTCCATCGTCACTCGCTCGAATGTCAACATCGCACGCCAGACGCTCGAAGATACCATAGCTGACTCACTGGAAGCCTTTTATCAAACCTATTCCACATACTTCGGTAAAGATGAGAAGGAACTATTTGAGAGTATCACCCGGGAAGGCCCTGCTAGTAGACTTGTACACTGTGTTACGCTCGTTCAAAATGCCATTTCAAAGGCTCAGAATAGCGGAGAAGAGCGACTAGCCGGTGTTAAGGGAGTAAGGAGGATTCCTCCCCTGTTTAGTTCGCCCCAGATGATAGCTAACCTTAAATGTTTAAACAGATCTACATGCTCGTTGATGAATATGATACCTTCAGTAATGACTACCTTAACCCTCATGGCATCACTTGGGCAGGCACTGCGCTCGCACACACCTTCACATCTTTTTGGGCCGCAGCGAAGTCATTGCTACAATCTGGGGGAATATCTCGAGTCTTCATCACTGGTATTTCAGCACTATCCTTAACCGATATGGGTAGTGGTTTCAATGTAGCTCGAGACCTATCGTTCAATAAAGACGTGGCTGGGCTTTGTGGTTTGACCCATACGGATATAGAAGCCTCTTTGGGGGAAATCTGCGGTTCAGATGATGAAGCCTACGAAAAGCATCTTTCAGCTATGACCAAATATTTCAACGGATACCACTTCTGCAACCAAAAGAAGGTCGAAACTGTGTACAACACAGACACATGCTTGTCATTCCTCCAGGTGAGCATTTGGCTAGATCCTTTCCAAGTTTTGTTTCTAACTGTAATTGCTAATGGTCATGGACAATAATTATAGAGTGTCCTCGAAGGAAAGATACCACAAACGGAAGACCCCCCAAACTCTGAAGTGTCTGACGAATTCTTGGAGAGGTTTGCCGGTTCACCATGCGCAATAGAGGACTTTGAAAAGGCCCTAAAATGTGACGTAAGAGGGGAATTCATGCCTCTCCTGTACACAACATTGAAGGGAAACTTTCGCCTTTCAGATTTGGTATGTTCTATTACTCCCTATATTCTCTTCCACTGACCTAATCTTCTTTTTTAGAGTCTGAAAGTCGAAAAGAGTCGGCCTGCTTGGCTCTCGCAAATGCTATACTATGGCGGCCTCACATTCGACCCGGAAGACCCGACCAATTACCTCAAGATAACGAACTTAATTGCGGCGAAACGTATTACAGAAGTGGTTCTTGAAAAGTATGGGCTACGTGAGTCTTTGAATGCCGCACTCTACAACCTTGAAATCGATGGAGATATACAACCAGCGTTGAACTGCTATCGAGACTTGATGGTACAACGAGATGTTGGCCACAGCGATTACAGCGCTTCTGAACAAACCCATCGAGACAGTTTCTACTTCTCGCTTCTCAGAAATGCTGGTCTTCGCCCACGCGCGGAGTTTCAGGTAACCTTGGTAAGTAAATGCCCCTATATAGCGATGGTCAAAGTATAATAACATCCTTAGCCAAACGCTAAACCTGGTCGTTGTGGTCTTGTTCTTCCACTACGTAACCACCTAATAGTTACCGAGTGGAAAGTCATTCAAATCGACTTCTTGGACATTCGCAAACCTAGGCAGAGTTCTAAGAAAGCCAATAAAACGCCAGTTTGCCTTTTTAAGCGAGACACCAAAGCCTCAGTTCCCAGTACATACACGCTCCAGAATGTTCTGGGTCTCAAATTCGGTAAGCACGATAAATTCCGCGCTGGCCAAACAATCAAACGATGGATCGAAGACAACGTAGCTCCGCAGTTAAAGAATTATGTCACAAGCGAAGAAGTGAAGGAGACATTGGAAGAAGGCGGCTTTTTGTTGAAGGCCCATTTAGTTGTCATTGTCGGGTCACGTCACATCTTGTTGTGGGATATGGATCATGATGGAGAGTTGGCGGAGATGCCTAGGCTTGTTGGTAGCCAATGAGCACGGATGAAAGTCGCATAATCGCTAGATCTGCGAGGTTTGTGAACAGTCGTCTCTAGCCATAACTTACACTAGCAAACTCCCTAGCAGGCGTTTGAATTGCAGGAAAAGCGAAGACATTCTGGATTCTAGAA